>JAYJLV010022034.1:0-32469 GCA_036873485.1 Torymus texanus | reverse complement strand
GTGTGTGTGTGTGTGTGTGTGTGTGTGTGTGTGTGTGTGTGTGTGTGTGTGTATATATATATATATATATATAGGTACGCATGTGCCTTGGTTTTTTTTAACGGATCGAGTTCTTCTAAATCAATATAGTGTTTTACCTATCGATAGGTGTAACCTATATTATAACGCAGGAGGCGTGATTCAAATAACTCCGGGTAATGGATTTGAATGATCGTAGCGCTGTATTATAACTACTAACTACAGGATTGAGTATACTACTTGTTAATAATTGCACGTTGTAATTGAAATCTGACTTTGTTTGATTAGCTTATCGTCGTAAAGGTAAACAACTCGGTATATACTAACTAATAATCATTCTTTATCTCTTTTTTTTTCTTTTAAACTTAACAATAAAACTATACCAAACCATCCACTATACTATAAACTTTCTCAAATCTAATTCTTGGAAAACCTTTGCTATTCTACTAATCATTCTCTCTCCATAATACTCATCTTCCTTCCCGACAAATTAAACCATATACAAGCATATAGAGAGATAAGTACGGAAGCGTTACATACACAGAGCATCTCGCGTCTTATAATATCTCTACTAGCCGTTTGTAGTTAGTCTCATACGCGCAGCTTTGCGCTCGCGGAGAACAAACTCGTTTGGCTTTATCGCTGGTGAAGATACGATCTTTCTCTCTTTTGCGCGACTTCCCCGTTGGCGCGCGGTTCTTTCTTTCTTTCTTTTTTTTTTCAAGGAAAAACTTTGCGCTCGTGTAAGTATACGATGGTAGTCGCGCCTATGTGTTGTATTCTATATAGTGGCGGTTGGATAAGCGAGGAGCGGTTCGCTTTATTGGGTGTATAGAATGCGCTGGGTTCTATTGCGTATATGGTGCGGTTAGTAGTTTGTATATATAGACGAAAGGTAATTAAGTGTATGTGTATATAAGGGAGATTGGAAGAATGTAATTGATGATGATAGGGGGAATGGTTGCTGCTTTGGGTAGGTTTAGTATATGTATAAAGTTTCGCCGTTTTTTTTTGGAACAATTTAATTGTTATGAATATAAGGGCTAGAAATTCATCTACATCAGATGGCCAAGAAGTTAGAAAATAGCTTGTAAAACTGGCTACTTAATGGCTATGATGAAACAATTTTTCGATCATTATTTGCCCATTTCTTAGATTGACGTCACAATAAAATATTCGTATTTGATTAACTTACTGATTTTATCCTTGATAAAATGATGATCAAAATATAAATAAATAACGTTATAACTAAAAAATCATTCGTTGTAATTTTATGAATAATTGAGCAAAATTTTTATTTCTCCATCTGATTCTGTTTCTCTCACTCCTTGTCATAACAGTAAACCTTTTACTAGCCATTCCAGACTAAAGAAATTGATTAGTTATAATACCTTTAAAATACTCAAGAACAAACTTGTGCTTGTCTTCGAAAAACTCATTGTTTTTCAATCTATCAAATGACTGAATAGAAACTGGACAATAAATAGTCAGGTATTAGTTATAAAATGTTTTGGATTTCCACCAGGGATATAAAAGTGATTGTTACATATATATATATATATATATATATATTTCATGGTATTTTGAAATAGTAAACACCACAGTGGAAAGAAAAAATACTTATGTGCAATCAATGAACTCGGTCGGAAAAGAAACCGCGAACTTCTAATCCCGGCTTAACCTAATTTGCAAAAATATAATTATATATACATGTTCGTTCATCGCAAGTGCATAATAACGCGACTTAGCGATATTTTTCTATTTCCAATAAAATTCATAATAATAATAATCTAACGTATATCGATTAGCCTTTAACGCAAGGTTTCGATCAATCTCTATATAAAATTTAAGATTTTCATCATAAATCACACGCACGATTTCACAACCATACATAATCATTGTTTTTACCACGCGACGAAAAAATCAAAAATATCCTAACGAATCTCACGTACAACTCTATTATACACCAAACTCTCTCTCTCTCTCTCCACTTAAAATAATCCTATCGTCGCATACAAATTACACATTCATCAGAGAATTAAACCCGAGCAATTAGCGGCCACTTTGTACTTGCCAAAAGTGATTTGTCTCTCGTACTATTATACCTACACACATACACACACATCCACATGCATCCCGTTACTTCGTTATACTACACTTCTCGCCAAGCGAAATTGGAACGCGCGTGTGTCCACGCGTATAGCTGATTTACGCGCTCGTTCCACCGATTTAACGCGAGACCCATACGAGTACATCCTAATCCCTAGGTTACTACTGCTGCTGCTGTTACTGTTGCTATACGGGTGAAAACACGCGTTTTACGTGCTCAACTTCTTTTTTTTTACTTTTTCTTCTTCTTTTTTGGTTCGATCGATTTTATAGCTACTTGTATCTGCTTTCCTGTTACGACGATAAAAGCTCCTGGCTTTATATATATATATATATATGCATGCGTATATGTACATACGTGCACGTACGAGAGTCACACGATAAGCGCGTGAGTCCGGGGAATTATACGACGGATTCCTGATGTTTTAATGGTTCGTGTTCGATAGTGAGGAATGAGCAAAAAAAAAAGCGAGAACGAATAATCGATGTGTATGTGTGTGTGTGGTGGAGTGTGGAACAGTAGAGCGACGGGGTTGGATGAATTCTAATTAGGTTAACGAAAAGCAGTGTGCGGTTTGGTGCCGGGCTATTTTATTAGGTTACCGGCGCAAGTAGAGAATGAAATTTTATGCGTTATCAGCGGGAATTCTACAAATTTTATAAGGAACTCTTAGATAGGATTGGACTATTTGATTTCGAATAAAGTTTTATATGCGCGCGTGATCATTTTTGTTATTGCTTAACGTTAGCAGCTATTTTGAAATAAAATTTTTGGCATTAAAATATAGTAATTGCATAGCTGCATGTAAAATAAGAGAGATAATTGAATTGACGTCTGAATATTGAAATTTTCATTTATATCAACCCTTATTAACCTTAATTTGATTATTACTTTTAATGTAATTGCACGAAAAACCACTGTATAATAACACTCGTTACGACAATATCTTTAATTATATCCTCAGTATAAAATAATTGCACTCTAACGAAAAAAGGGACTCTTCGAACCCATTATTCACCAGATTAATCACATGACAAAGTGCGAATTCAGAGAACCAAGTCAGAAAAAAATCTGCCCATCCTTCCTTTTAACCACTAACGCCTCAATTATTCGATTTAAGAAACCACGCAGACACAGAAGTATTCCTCTTCTCTTCCACATAAACTTACACACACAATACAACACAACAGTCGAGTAGCCCTTAATTAAGTCGTTTCTTAACAGACCTCGCACACATACATACCAATTGGAACAGTGGCGAAGAACTCGGACGAGCGAAAATAAACGGAATCGCCGTTGTAGATGTACCGAGTAATTTGACTAACAGCTCGTAAAGGAATCCCGAAATAATGCAATCAAGAAGCGCCGCAGTCTGATGTCCAAATACGACGTGCCCAAGCAAGCAAGCAAGCAACGTATATATATATATATATGGTAAGACGATGGAAGACGCAAAAGAAGAAGAAGAAGAAGAAGAAGAAGAATCGGCTTGAATTCGGGGAAATTGGACTGTCAAAATACACGCGGCCCTCCAACAATTAAGCTCGCATCCTTAACCTTCTGTTCGTATACACGGCGGTGCGCGATGAAAGAGCCTGTGGCGCCAATTTATTTATTGCACGCCCGTATATACGTGTATATAGTCTCTCTTTCTCTCTCTCTCTCTCTCTGTGGCCTGCAGCACGTTCGTATCTTTTGCTCCGATGCATATATGCGGTGCCCTTTCTTTTTAGGAATTGTTCGGGAAACAAATGTAATTTGGGTCGGCTTTTTTTGGAAGCGCATGAAATTTATCGACGTCTAAATTGCGCTTTTCTTAAAGTGTATACGTTAAATTATAGTATTACTATATAAATTAATTGTTTATTAGGAAATTATTATATGGAGGTATTGTAGAGTAAAATTAGCTTGATATAATTTTGCAAATCATGATTTTCAAGTAGTTTTCAACAGCGATCCAAATCTGTTCATATATATAGACTACTCATGTTCTATTTTATATAATAATTAAATAAGTAAACCACGTATACCGCTGTCGAGATATTCATTCACGATAACGCAATTTACTATGAACTAAAAATACCGTATACACACGCTGGGGCTGAATTTCATTTCATTAATAATTTCCGTATAAAATTTGCATAATACTACGTTAAGACAAAAAAGTCACGAAACTACGGAAACTACACGTCGTAAATTCCATTCTTTGCAGGTCACCAAGATTTCAAAAATAGCACGTGCGACTGCCTCAACATCGTTTCTTTATATTTCAAAATCACTTCGCGACTAACACGCTTAATTACACTAGTTGATTAAAACAAATAACGATAAATAATAAGCTTATCCGTGATTTCCCTCCTCTCGTCATTCGAAAAGTTTCAAATCAGTCCCGCGTATTAACGCTTCTTATATACATTACATTATACACTACGCAAGTAAACCCACGCGGTTTTTCACGGCACCCGATAATCTTATTTTATTCATCTGGCAACGATATAATCCACGTCGTTCCTCACCTAATAATAAAGCTTATATTACCAAAACCGCGGGGGCGGCTTATTATACACCTCCAATTAAACGCCTAACGATATACACAATATATAACTAAAATAAACAAATCCGCATCTCGCAACAATATTTCAGCCCACAGAACCCTATAAGAACGATCAAAGTCCCACAATTTTGCGTCACATTCCGAACCTTTTTTAACACACGCACGCTCGCAAACGTACTCGACATTATAATCCTCTCAACCTCTCTCACACATTTGTATATGTATATATGTATGTATGCCCACGAAATTCCATAGAGCGCGTAATAAAAATCCGCTCGGTCATGCCGTTTAATCCACTACTGTGTATATATACGACTGACTCTTCTTCGCAGTCATTTCACTCCATTCGCTCACTCGTGTCTCTACCTTTCGCTCTCCTCACGTTCATCTGACAGCATATACACAGTGTTACGATGTGTGTGTGTGTGTGTGTGTGTATATATATATATATATATATACACACAGATACATACGCGTCGTGTACAAACACTCGAATTTCTTTTCGCGCGCAATCACACACTGCGGATTCCACTATATATGTATGTATTAGTACGAACGCGTGTCATCCGCGGGGCATAATTACGTTGAATCGTGAAGAGGTAAAGGTCGATTGGATGCCTCGAGTGTCGTTTTTTTTTCTACGTGCTGGATTTTTATTTATAGGAAAAAGAGAGAGAGAGAGAGGATTTTTTTTTATCTAGCAGGTTATGGCGTAGTACACGCGGAAAGTTTTTGTTTGGTTTTTTGGATGATGCAATGGTACGTGAAATAACATGTGTATGTATGTATATATACGTGAAGTGATCAAAGGTTATTAGGCCTTACGGTGCCAATGTATTAATTTATATTTTCGATTGAATTTTATAAAATAACAGCAATCGTTGTATGATTATAAGTTTGGTGGTAGTGGAAGTAGTCGCGCTTTCAACGACAATTATATCGAAAAATACAGCAGGGAGTAGTAGTAGTAGTACCACTGAGATTAATGTAAACATTGCAAAAGCACGACGTTTTAATGGCTTTCACGCGGGCGTAAAAGGATATAGAAAGTGGCGTGTATATATACGACAGAGACACTTTTTGTCGTTGCGCTAAAAAGCTTCCCTGATAACCAAACTCGCACCAAATTTCCTTACGCACTCATTATATATACACTCGCACCGTACCTTAAAACTTATATATACGTGAACGGGTACATTTCTCACTTTCACCTCTCTCTCATATATATATATATGAGGGAAGACGAGAAAATCTCCAAGCAACGGCAACGGCGGCGGCGGCCTCTTGCAACTTTTATTACACGTCAAAAAGTCCCTCTCCGACATTTACCGCTAGACGCGTATATCTCAAGAAGAGCGAGCACGGCGAGAATGAAAAAAAAGAAGAAGAACTACAGCGGCCTTCTCTCTCTCTCTCTCTCTCACTTGAGCACGAGTGATTTGCATAAGGGCCAAAACGTGTCACCGTGAAAAGGGTCGCGCGTATATGCATGCGCGATATATAATATACAGGTGTAATTCCTTGGCATTATCGCTTGAGCGAGTCTGTCTTTCTTGTATATATGGTCACCTCGTTTGCACGTGCGTATAGTGCTCGCCTCGGGGACGAGCGTGAAATTCACGCGAGGGAATCCATCAAGATTAAGGGGACGCGTGAAGTGCGTTTCGCATATGTGGATGTGTATGTGTGTGTGTGTGCGCGGCAGCCTTTCACCGCTGCTATAGCGAGTGTGATTCGAAACGGCTACGCCCTCGTGAACTCCTTCTCAATATGTTGAGGGGAAAAAAAGAGGTGTGGTTGGTATATAAGGGGAGGATCGTCTCGTTAAGGGGGTTTGTCTTTTTTTTTTTATTTATTTTTTTTTCTTTCTCAGATTGGAGGTCTCTTACTACTGAGGGTTTCATCGTGTGACAGGTCGGGTATGTCGATGATGTCGAGTTTATTAATTTTTAATAATTTATTATTGAATGGGGTATTAATTGAAATTTATTTAGTGTACGTATGTGGCATCTGTCAGAAATAAAGGATTTAATGTTTTTAAATGGTTTGAGCTCGTTAACAAATTTAATATTTAATTGTTATTTAATAAATAAATATTTCATTTCTACGTATATATAATATCTTAGACATTAGCGTGAAATTTGGTGGTAAAAATTTCTATAATTTGCCGTAAGTAAAAAACATAATTAATATTTTAAAATTACGATGATTTATAATAAAAATTATTTTTATTATTATTTTGATCGAGTTTATTGCCAAATACACAATAATTTGTTTAAGAATTCGAATACATCCCAGTGTTACAATAAATTACAACAATTATTACCTTTTTGTTAGATAGAAATCAAGATCATTCAATATTTTATAAGTCATAGAAAAGATTCGATACCCAAATGTATCTTATCAAATCACCCAAAAATTCCGAACCCACTGCGATATCCCATAAACCATCGCGGCATTTAGAGAAATTTTAATCATTTGAAAGCAAATCCTAATACTTCTTATCACCATGTTATATAACTCCAATGCTACGGATTCAGCCAACCAATTCATCAATATTTACAAATTACTTGGAAATCCGGACTGATTATTGAGACACGGCCAATTATAGGAACGAGCGGCAACTATAATCGATACAAACTGAAAATCTACGACAAGCCGATCGCTCATAAACTACCTTTTCAACCACATAAACATTCGTTGCATTTAGCGATTGCTACTTTCGATATCGCTTTCAATAAACAATTACGGTTCTTGAATTTAACCGATACACACACACATTGCCAGTTCTATAACCATTACTTAACGAGCTTCGCTTCAGGCGCAACGACTAGTCGAACAAGTCCGAATTTCCGAATGTGTGCGCATGCGCAAACACATCCGAAATTCACAATTCGACGTTTGTATTTCGTAAGCCGCGCATGGACACACACCTTGAAGTGGATAATTTACTTGTCGGATTATCGTTACGCCATATAGAAATCGCGCGGCATTTCTGTCGTGCACACACGCGTTGGATGCTGGAATGCCAAAGTCCGTTATTTATTAGAATAGACGGTTTTTTTTTCGGAGTCTTTACCTTTTTCGTTTGCCTTTAATTCGCGCTATGTATGAATATTAACACATTTTTTGGTTTTAATTGAATATTACTATGCATCGTCGAGATAAATTAATTTCCTCATTCCACTTGATTAATGTTTTGTATAGTGATTAAAATTATACAATTTACTCATTTTAATAATCGTTATGTTGCTATAGTATTGTAAAAATTTTTTTGAATAATTTTATATTTAAATGATTCGTTGAACTGTTCAACTCCCTAATGAATAATGATATTATCGTCATTATCCTTTAAGTAAAACTATATGACTTTAATTAATATGATAAATTATAAAAAAGTATATATTTTAAAATTTAAGAAATATTAACAAATATAACTTCCGTAAGAGGTTACCAAGATAAGGTTAATTTATCACAAAAGTGTTCACGCATCTTAAAAATAACTAAAATATACATAAATCAATCATAATTAAAGAACATTATATCTTTTAAAGAATTATGATAAAATACACCAGCGAACCATTAAAAACTACATCGTCATAAAACATTCACGTACGATTTAATATATAAATGCAGTACATTTGTCACTCAAAAAAATGCAACATATCTATATACACACAAGAGCCTCAAAAAGTCATCCCAAACCATCTTCAAAACGTCCTAAAGAATGCAACGAAAAAACAACAATCAACAACAACGACTGCATCCCCAAAGTATATAACATCGTCACCCTCTTCCCTCGCATCATTTATAACATTCCTTCCGTACACCTCCGCAAAATTCTTTCCTTCGCACGTCACTCGTCCAATCAAAACTTCTCAGCCCACACACGACCACATACACACACACACACATACTCGCATCGTAACCGCTCAATAAGGAATTTATGAGCTCCGCTTTTGCTGTAGACAAAATATCAGCAATACCTCGAGCTATACAAACCGCCGCTCCCTGGATGATACTTGGAACGCGCATTGTATTAATGTGTGTGTGTGTGTTTGTGTGTATATATATATATATATATATACACACACACACACACACACACACACACAAACACACCGCGATAAGAACAACGACGACCGCGCCTGCATAACCATAACCTGAGCTACCGGAAATTCGAGATGAGCCGAATTATTAATAGGCTTCTATTTGCTAAAGCTATTTCTGCATGCACGTATGGTTTTGTCGCTTGATTTTGCGAACGCTCTATACCCAAATTATATTCGACGTTTCGGTTGACGGACGGACGTCGTTCTCGTATATATATGTATATGTATAAAAGGGGGCGACTCGAGTGACTATATACGCATATATACAAGGCGCCGTAGTCGACGTCGTCGTCACGGTCTGCCTCGGATTTCGAATGGAATTCGATTTGTGAACTTCTTTTGCAGCACAGGTCGTATTTTGCCTCGCGGTATAATTGCCCGTACATATATACATGCGGTTCGTATCGGTTGTATATTACGTCGGTTTTGGAATCGGTACATATATACGCGAGCACGGTTTAAACTGCGTGAGCTATAAATTAAAAATTAACTGGTGAAACCGTGAGCAACGGTGTTTCATGCATGATTATTGTTGTTGGTCGGTGCTGTGCAATGACCTTTTGGTGTATGTATATATATAAAATTGTATTTTTTGTATAGGTATATAGAGAAAAAATGTCATCGAGGAAATTAAAAAAAAAAAAAATTTATCAATCGGGGAAAATAGCCATTCAATTGTGATTGAATGATATAAAAACTAGTTTTCAATCAGCAAATTGATGGTATAACCAGTTCATTCGTGTTTTCAGGTCAAATTATCTAAACGATATTGGTTTTCCTAAAGTACTACTGTCCTCTATTGCCATCAATAGAACACGAATAGGCGCTATATACTGAATTGAAAAATTGCAAATGAAAACAAACGTGACAGTAAACATTTCTATTAACTCATCATCTACAACGTTTATAGTTATAGCTATAGATAAAAAATAATGTTTATTTCTATAATGACACGTACGTGACTATACATTCGACACATTAGCAATTACACAAAGTCCTAATAAAAATCATCATCAATCGCGTTCTTTGTGCCCTTATCACAAGCGAGTGACTAATTGTCGAGATGAAGTATATATATCATCTTTTAAAACTAACAGTCTATATTATACGCCGATCAATCGAATCATCGACGGGCGACAAGACATCACGGACGTCTGATATTACGTTTCACTCAAACACCGCGAGCGTCGATAGACACAATGCGTATGCATTTTGATTAGACCTATCGATCTTTTCGCCGACGATTTTTTTGTCGGGTCTGAATGACGGGTAAATAAATACACTCGTCGATTCTTGATCTGTCGCTAACTGACAGACGTCGCCGGATTGAATTGCAGACTGAGAGTTCATTGGACGTCTATAAGCGTTGAACTTTTATCTAAATATTTAGACGTTTTTTTAAGGACTGATTCCATATGCTTCTTTTGTTTTTTTTTTAATAAGCATCGAGTGAAATATCACTCTCGAACGTTTATATAATGAAGCGTTGGTTATCAAATAACATCTGGAATGAAAAATTCATGATATACATTCCAACATTAGATATTCATAAATTAAACAAATAACGTTACCTTTATTGTATAAAGAAAAACTATACCAACATATTAAATTCAAGTATAAATAACATAACATTTTAATCACCCCCAAGTACAATGCAACTTCACAGAAGCCCTTCCCCTAAAAAAAAAGAACAACAGAACGACGTTCAAGTGATTTTCCCATCCCAAGTAACCCAGTACACTCATGCGTCCCTCCACCTGCGTTCTCCTCATCCAAATAGTACAAATCGCAATGCACGCGACTCGAAGTACGTTCCCACAAGTTCCTGCAGCGGCTCCTTTATTTTTTCTTATATTCGCGAGTCCTTCAGTACTTCAAGTTCACCATATGCGCTTCTCGTACACTCACGTATGTACTAATTGCACTAATGCGTCGTACTGTTTGCTCGATCCTTGCAGCAGAAAGAGAGAGAGAAAGAGAGAGAGAGAGAGAGAAAGACGCATCGTGTATAATATACGAGACGTGGACTGCAGCAGCGGCTCTCATGACAAAACACTCGACTCTTGACGCGCCGGCCGACGGGGCTGAACGGGCTATTTGCCTTTCTGCGGCTTTTTTACGAAGAATAGTTTCATTGTGCGCGCATGTCTGTGTGTGTGTGTATATGCGGCTTAGTATATAGTTGGTTCGAATGCACCGAGAAATGTATGTTTATTTTCGTTAAGAATTTTGTATATTTCAGAATAAATTAATTGTTTCGTTGTAGTCTAATGGTATAGAACTATTGGTAATAGATTGCGCGTTTTATCGGAGCATTTTTTTACTGAAATAGTTGAAAGTTACTTTTTATGCATATAAAATTTATTAATAATTTATTTTATCTAATATAATTATAATAATTTATTATTATGAAACATTTACAAAATATCTTTAGTAAATAAGTACAAAGCATACATTTAAATAGAACTATACTTTGATTTCCGCAACGTTTATTTTTAAAAAGTCCGACGATTTGCGACAAAGTAATGAGCTTTCAGCGCTTTGCCTCCGGGTTTAATTTAAGAATGCTAATTAGTCATAACTGTAACCAAAGCGTTTCTCAATTCTTTCGTAAAAACGACCAACAACTCCACAAACATTATACTCGTCGGCACATATTTATTCCGAAACGCCGATGATAATTTTCATTTAAATTAGCTTAGCAACAAAGTATCGACCTGTCATTAGCGTTCTTTAACGCGTTCACTTCAAATGAAAATGTAAGTAAAACTTTTCGTTTGATTATTTTTCTACCCTTTATATTTACTCGCTCTGTTTGTAATCATTTCTAAGGATAGCTCAAACATTTTTACAAACGCCTTTAGTATACATACGTGGAAACTTGCAAATATGAGAAAGACGCATTAGTTTGCCAACCTCGAATGTATATACATGTTTTTTGGCACGACACGATGTTTCTTGTTTATTTTGAATGGTATTACTAGACAACTCATTCATTAAACATTACTTGGCATTGCATCTCAAGCTTTATAATTGATTAAGATTGATAACTATGTAAATAAATCATCAAAAATTGTTTCTTACAAAAATAAATAAATGCAAGCTTGAATGTTAAGGTTACAAACAGTATATAATTAATCTTTCTTTGTATACGCAATTTACCAATCATATAACTATGTTTCCGTTATACAAATTCCAAAATAAAATATCATAAAAATACACAAAGTTTTGAGATACCAATGGCAACTACTACAACATCTACATCCGATCATAGTAATTAATTCACCGTTGCTACATTTACCCTCATACATACAACGTACCACTGAACTTACGTAATCTAAAAACGAGAGCAGATCCGATCAAAGCTATCATGCCTTCCTACCGCAACGTACGTATATTATACATACGTACAAACGTCGATCGGAAATAATATGCGACGGCCCGTGAAATCCATACACATGTGCATAGCGCATCGATCATGCGTGAACTGGAATTATAATAAGGAAGCCGCGTAAAAAAAAACCGAACAAAGAAATACAACGGCAAGCAGCCAAGCGACGCGCGAGTAAGTGAGTACATATGTACGTGTGTACGTTGACTGTGACTACTGATTGTTTGCTTTTTGCGCTACACTCAACGCTACTGTTTTTTTTTCTTTTTAAGAACGCGTAATTTTCAAAAGAGGTTTTTTTATAATTGGTATGCACTGAATGCTGATTAATATGAATGGTAAGCAGGTGTGGTTGTATGATACGTGGAATTTGAAATGTACAATAGGATGTGACAATGATATCGGAATTAAGTCGAGTGTGAAGTTGACGATGGCGTGGTTGGAGGTGTGATTTGTAATTAAAATTTGTATAGTGAACGATGACGATTCGGAAAATTATGGAAATTAGGCAATATGGGAGCTGTCGTTAAGAAAACATAGACAATAGATCTAAAAAAAGTTTATATAGATCGCATTATATTTTCATGAAATATATAGCGAGCGAGTTTCAGTATACTAATAGTATACTCGCTGATAAATTAATAAAAGATAGAATCTTTGAACAACTGTTATATATCACTCGACTACCGAAGAAAGAAGCCTCAAATATATAAACTTGCAAGACAGTAGCACGTTCATAAACAATCCGCCTAATCAGCAGCCGAACTTTTTGCCGCGTATACGCGAAAAAAAGTAATCAAACTTTTGTATCTAATCTCATCCCTTTCTCTTCTTTTTTTCTGCTGAGTATAGAGAAAAGGGATGGAACGAGACCACAATTCGCCAATTTCTCCCTCCCAAGGTTCCAAGGCCGTGCAGGCCTTGACATTCGCTCGTGCGAAATAGGCGGAAAATCGTTCTGACGTATGATATCAGAGAGAATAAGAAAAAGAAGGAGAAGCAATAGAAAAAAATTGAAAATATAATCATACGCACGAACGTACATTACATTGTATCTTTCGTCGACGGTTATATCGGCTCGTATCAGTAGATATAAGAGGGAGAGAGAAAAACTTATTTACTTTGGAATTGGATTTTAGCTGCTAATACGCGAAAAGTTCTTATCTGTAATATGGGTATAAGTTTTTTTGTTCTCCACGAAGGGAGGCATACGTCAATTGCTACTAAATCACCTGATTTTTTTTCTGTGAACATGTTATACAATGTTATTCGCGATTCTGTCATAGATAGGGAAAAAGAAGGGTTTAATAGAATAGGAGAGTTTTTTGCTGGTATAGGGTAACTTGCTATTTTTCTCCAAATACTACATCAATATATTAGTTTCATTTTATCATTGAATGTTTTTCTACAATATTATATACGAAAGTGTCTACCGAACGTTTTCTTCATCCACGTATAGTTACTCCAGACATCTCGAACGATAACCACACACCAACGTTGCTTCACCTTTCCAACAGACACCCAACTATATATACTATATCTCAACTTCCGAGCCGCACGCAGACTTGCAGACGGCAAAAACGAAGAAAAGAATAAGCCAGTCAGAGAGAACGTGCGACAGATTACGGTAATACATGCGTTCCTACATATATTCCTCACCTGAGATTCCTCTTTCACTCCCTGTATATATAAAAAAGTAAAACGTTAAAAAAAAAGTATATATACGTGCGCGGGCGAATCGGACGATGCGATATTCGATTTATGTATTCGACGAGTCTCTCTGGGACGATTTAACAGCGGCGCTAAGATAAACCGGTTTAATAAATAGAGCTGAGATATATACGCCCTGTGCTGCGCGCGCCTCCGTTAGAAACATTCGGAAACGTAAATGTATGTAGGAGAATATAAGAGAGTATATAACGGAAGTCGCTTCCTCCTTTGCTTTCGACTGAACGCGGGCTTTTATTTCTTTTTTTCGTCATGTGTTTATGGGAGATAGACACACGCACGTACGCGCATGCACGAGTGTTGGACAATAATTACGTCAACACGTGATGGCAGCAGGCAGAGATTTTTCAGGGTTTACATGTGTTTTCCAAAGATGAATGGGGGAGAAAATGAGTTTTAACAATGAAGTTTTCGTTTTGACTATTTTTATAGATATGTAAGCACAAAGTGAACTGTTTATCATGTGTGAATGAAAGATAAAAAGGAATTATAAGCGATTTATATTTTCGGATAGTTTTTAAAGGATTTATTTTCATGAAAGTAACGGTTTTTCAATTAACAGTGAATATTGCTTAAATTTGCATGATTATTTATGAATTCAAATTAAATTTTGGTATTTACACTTAATAAAGTGGATATTTTAAGTAACAATATAATTATTTTACTATTTCATCTAAAAAATACTCTTATTTAATTAACATATTAGCTCAATAAAATATGATCGATCAAAATCATGTCTGTCATATTTAGATCACACTCCGGAACTATGCTCGCACGAAGCCAGACAGCGCCAAAAAGAACGCCAAGTAGGTAAGTAGGAGCTTCGGAAACTGGTCGCGCTGCACGTTAATTCTGCAATTTCTCGATACTTCGAAAATTCATTAAACGCCGTGTGACTCATTTCACCGAGACATAATATACGTACGTATATAGATATATGTACAACCGGTCTGTCAATTCATCTCATAGCACGCCCCAATCAAAGCTCACCCTTTTCTTCTCTGTCTTCCTTCTTGCCTCATCAGCAAATTCTTATATACAATATATATTCGCGCAAGCTTGTTATATATACAGTAAAACGGAGGAGGAATCTGATACTATTCTGAAAACTTTTTCTTTTCCCTTATAGAAACTATTCTGCTTGCCTCCCTCTTTTTATGCGGGCAATTCAATTTCCACGGGGTCGTCTGGCAGTCTCCATAAATGTGTCACGTTTTCTCTTTCTTTATTGCTAATTGCAAGAAACAACTTGTGCTGTATGCTATAGCCAGTCGCTGTATAATACAGCGCCGATTTATGAAACGAGTCGGGGAAAAGAGACAATATGTGTGTCTGTCTCGTCGTTGCGGCAGGATTTTGATTTCCAACGAAAAATATATTATGTACGTATGCGAGTCCCGTAATAGAACTGTGCTATGTCTGCGGGTGATATCGTGAATTGATTTTTTTTTTTTTTTTTTTGTCTCCGACAGGATGATATTGTTACGTAAGTTAGGCTACTAGATCGACAAAGAAGTAGGTAAATTTTTTTGTTTCTTTGATAAGATAATTAACTTTTTTTCTGTTTGGTCTATGGGATTCAATATACACTACATAGAAAAGAAAATCTCTACTGTTAACGAATAGACGTTTTGATTTGAACAAATGTAATGTTTATTTATAGTTAAGTTTGTGTGTTTACTCAAACGATTTGTGATTTAACTGTTAGCGAATTTCTTTAACTATAAATAAATATTCATTTGTTCATATGCAAACAGCCGTTCGTTTAACAGTAAAGATTTTCTTTTCTCTGTGTATATGAAATCCAAACGCTTGCAGTGAGTCAGTATATAAATACACATGTGTACAGCTAATACAGTAATAACCGTATATAGAATATGAGAATAAAGAACAGAGCTAAATGGCTATTATACGATACCCTTGGTATATCAAAAATATATATGCGAATGAATATTGCTTTAATAACCATAATTTTTTCCATTTAAACCACGCATATAAGACGGGAGAAAATTTATCCTTTCATCTGTCCTAATTGCAACGCATTCGAGAACAATTATACAGCATAATATCCATACCGTATTATCTCGAATCTTTTTATGAAGATAAATTATTACGACAGCTATATATATACCAATCCATACTGTTTACTCTGAATGAATAAATAATCAAGCCTAGTGCGTGCATTGCGAAGCTTTTTCATGAATTACATATAGTATATACACATACTCTCGCACTCCATTTAACTCTCGCTCTCTATCTCGCAGAGGTAAAGGAGTTTGAAACACCTGTCATCGTACATCAAATCACGCAACTTTTATCAAACACTCGTATCAATTAAAATCATAATTATACAAAATATATACAATCTCTCTACCTTCATATCCTACACTTCGGTCTCTATATAACTCAACCGTTAACCCCACACACATCCATCGTATATATAAAATTTCGCAACATAATGCAGAACGATTCAGTGGACCAACCAATATACAATAAATCCGCTCTTTTCTCTCTTTTCTACCGCAGAGAAGAAAAGCTCGTATACAGATCGAAAGCTTATTTTTAAGCTGTCGCCGTCGCGTCGTGAAAACAAAAGTGTCGCGAGAGAGGGAGAGAGAAAAAAAAATGATCACGAAGAAAGTGTACGAAACAGCGACCGCACGTGTGCGTATATATAAGCGAACGTAAAGAGAGTCGCGTGTGCGTATAAAGACGCTACGACGCGACTTGGCACACGAGGCGTAGATGAAAAGAGCCGCCGTACGACGACAACGACGACGTCGCAAGGAATACAAACGACGGGGGGATCATCGTTGCCACGCGCTTGTAGCCTTCACTGATTTTCCGCGGGATTAACGATGACGCGAGGTTGTTGGTGTGTGGATATTGTGAGAAATTGACCGGATTTTTGGTTAACAAAGTGGTGGTATTACTCGGCTTGACAAGTTTTGATTGTAGGGGATTACCATGTGTGTGTGAATGTTGATGGTTTGGTTTAATGCTCGTGTAGTGTCTCGTGAGATAAAATTATATAAATATACTTTTAAATTTTGATAGAATATAGAATTGTGTGAATTTAAAATTTTCTTTTTTTTTTAATTGGAAGAAAGAGCAGAAATCGTACTTTCGTTTAGTCTTATTTTAGAGCAAAAGTGTATGTTTTAATGATCGAAATTCACGTATTTGCCCCCCTTCAATGTTTTTGAATTCTGAATTGAAACCATACGGTTCGTGACTTGCTCGCGGAATTCGAGGCAATATTGTTATAGGGTATTGACCGCTGTGCCGATGAAATTTAACGATCTTTGATATTTCACATTTTACTTCATAGCTATTCATGCACCATAATACTTACACTCGTTTATTTTTATCCTCATATATATATATACTTTCATAACGACTATATTGTTATATTATATCTATTATATTCAAATCCAAACGTCGTTCCATTCGGTAGCAATATAATAACCCCATATCACATTAATTATGCATTCAATGACTTTTTAATAGATTGGCAATTAAACCTACCGTGCGTCACCATACGCACACATTCATTTCATTCATCTTATTTAAAAAAAAAAAAAAAAATCATCATATTACCATCATCGTCACCTCTATCCGTTTAATTACCCTTCTATCAATAGCGTCAGACTCACACCAATGCTTGTGAACAATAGAAAGTATATATATAAAATCACCGATAGAATAGAAAGCATGTATATTATATATATATACACTTTCATCAAACCTCATCCTATAGCACAATACGCTCTTTACACCTCTAAATACGGAGAGGCGCGGCTTCCCGAGAATCTTAATCCCCCGACGGTATATATATATATATATATATATAAAACCTCGTATAGAAGCACGTTGATATAATTCATATCATTACTGTACATTTCTGACCTCTCAATCTCGCCCGCACCGTCAGTTTATATATAGAAAGACTATATAGGCGTGTATATATTCGAAATACTCCTGTGCCATTCGATACGCGTGTTTCCAATAAAACGTGCAATACCGCTATAATAAGCTTGCGCGTGTGCGTGCATGCGTGCGTATATACACGTTGCTGAATGGGGGAGCTTCGTATAATGTCGTAAATCACGTATTATTCAGTTGTAAATTCCGCTCCCCTTTTTGTACGCTCTGTGATGTTCTCGCGGCTGGGTTATGAATGGATATATGGAATTCTTTGGATTCCTAATGTATGAAGCAATTAATGTAAGATGTTGGTCGGTTAGTTTTTTTTTTTTAAGATAATTTAGGTATAGAAGAGATTTTATGAAAAAAAGGCAAGATTAACTTGGTAATGAAGATATATTAATTAATTTAGGAAATACTTTTTTTATGTCTTTATTAATAAAAAGTTCTAAATCAGTTGTAGATCTCAACGACATATTTAATAACAATCTTGTCAATTCAGTTCGAATTTTAAGAAGTGTCGTATATTGATACATCTAAAAATTGTTATTGCCATCATGTATAATTCGCACAATAACTATATATATATATATATATATATTCACATAGTCATACACAGTATCTTCGGAAAATAAATCATAAAAGACGCACTATGACATTAATGTTCCAAATGTCCTTAAATTATTAGACACTTTAACTGCACAATTACACCGCTGTTATTTCACTCAATGATAAATAGACGTGTACCATAAATCACGTTAATGAGACACGCGCACTATGCGACAAAACATTTTAACAAAACCTTTTCAAAACATATCCCATACAGTTATAACTTTATTTTTGCTTATATTATAAGTAAACCGCTGCATTACCTCTTCAATATAAATGTCACCGAAAGCTTTACAGCTGCATACACTCAACGTGCCAAAATCTAAATATCGGGGTCACAGACACGTGCTAATCCTCGGGATAACAGAACAATAATTCAGTTAATTTAAAAGGTCGTCTAGTCAACTAATATCATCATCATCATCATCAGCTGCTGCTACCGAGCGGTCGGTCGCACCTAAAATAGAATCTTTAGATTCAATTGTAATCCCGTCTATTACGGCTGGCGCCTATGCTAGGCAAATATATAGCCCGACTCTTAATTCAGCCGAGTCTAGCATGCATTCAAGCACATAATAGAAGTTCAATAATTCAGTCGCGAGCATATGTATATATATACGCGTATAACGAACGAACGAACGAACAACAGTCGTCGTCAAGCTGAAATCCATCAAAACATCGCGTACGTTTATATATATATATATATATATATATATATATGTGATGCAACATGTCGTTATAACTCATGCGTGAGCCTCGCGTTATATTAACTCACCGCTACAGTCGTTTAATAACACGTTCAATGACGATATTTGTATAAAGGATTGAATAGAAAGAAAAAAATAAAAGGAAAACGCGAAAAACTATTCGCACAATGACGTGTCGTCGATATATATATATGAATTATTCCCATACTATACGAAGCTCGTGAATCATATACGTCTATAGAGACGAAAGAAAATCACCGCACGAGCGAGTTTAATCCTTTCCTATATATGTATATACCTATAAGCAACGACGACGACGACGATCGCGCGCAGAGGCGTTGTTATTATTCCTTGCACTCGATTATTACAGTACCGGAGTCGCATAAATACGCGTGTGTGCATAGAGAGAGAGAGAGATAGAGAGAGAGAGGCGCGATTGAGCGGCCGCAAATCATCGGACCGTTTAAATCCCAAGCGCCGCCGGCTGCCACGCATGCACGAGACAATTAACGTCTTTTGCTCGCTCCGTACGCTCTTTATCTCTTATGGCTTGTCATGTATGTGAATGTGTGTGTGTGTGTTGCTGCATATATATGCGTGAAGAGGGAACGCGACAAGCGCCGTGTATTATATCCTTTACTCGTGAGCTCTAAATTTCATTGTAGAATAGAAATGGTTTCATTATAGAAAGGCTGCTTTTTTTTTAAATGGAGATATTATATGTTTAAGCGAATGGATTAATATTTTAGATTGGATTAATATATATATAGTGAAAAAAAAGTTAAATTATTTGTTTCAGATTGTCAGAATTGTGTGAAAAGAAACTTTTTCACCCTTTCTTCGCTTGATTTATTTGCAAGTTTATTTGTTTTACTGTTAACGTCGTGTAGCCAATATATATATTTTAGTCAGAAAAAAATAAATAAATTTGTACGTAACTATACAGTATGAGAAGAAGAAAAAAAATTTCAGATCCAATTTCGCCAAATGTGTTTCTATTTCGGTACACTGAGACAATTCAATTTGCAAATTTAATTTCGAGGAGAAAAAAGAAATCATAAAATTTGTTTTCTTCTTTCAGTACGTGTATATATACAAGCCTTATATAAGCGATGGCTTTTAACTTATTAGAAGAGTAAATATTCACTTTTATATATTTATATGTGCCATACATAGATCACTTCGCGAAATTACATCACTTTTTCAAATGTGCGATCATAAAAGATAAGTATATATCTTGCGTTCGCATCGAAAAAAAAGCTTATACAGAAAATATCAAAGACTTTTGCAAAAGTACGCGCAATAAATAATAACAGCACTTTACCGCTGCATTAAATTCCCGGATAATCACTAAATGAACAGTGCTACAACAAGCCCTCAAGAAATTACTAATTTAGTTATAATATACTTTTATCTCTCAAAACGAGCAATTCTTAAACTATTCCAGTACCAACATCACATTTTTTTATCATCTGCCCCAGAAAAAGTATCAGACATTTGCACGGGAATAACAACGCTTTTTTCCAAGTCACATGAACATTTATACACTTCGTGAACTAGTTGGACTTTGACCGGTTTTACGGTCACACTCCTTCGCGTTCTCTATTTGTATGTGTGCACACGGCATAAAACTAATTTTATTGTCCTATCATTATGCGATTTCCTCGAGAGCAAGAAAGCCGAGCGAGATATTTGAAATTATGTAACGACAAGGTGGTAAGGCGGCAAAAATCCACGACGCGTCGTAAAGAGTTTCGTGTAATAAAACGCTAACGGAATATTTTCTGCGCACGATATTCACACTACTCCGTGTATGATGGGGTCGTGACTTTGTGTGTATGTGTGTATGCATATATTCATGATTGAATGCTGAGTTTATGAGATTGAGTTATTGGGTAATCAAATTGTGATTAATTATCGGAGATTTGGGTGGTATTATGAGCCTTTTCTGTATAAACTTTTCAATTTTCCTATATTTTTATATCTATAGAGCATTTATGGTTTATATAAAGTATGAAAATGGAGTTTATAAAGATAATACTATAGAGAAAAATTCTTCGAAGCTCACAGCAAATTCCCTACATTATGGTAGTTTATTCATCTCGCGTAGTTAGAAATAAAATAAAAAAAACCACATCAAATGCAAATTGATCTAATCATCGAGAAGCAATTAAAACGATGTTAACAAAACCTTTAATTACTCCTGGATATAATCATTGATTGAACTATTAATATCCAATGATTAATGATTAATGTTCTCTATATACGAAGGATATAAACCTCAACAAAGGTTATGTTCTACCTCTTTGCACATTAAGAACAACATACACTCATGCCATCACACGCGCATAAATCAAACTTGCATCTATATATTTCTTCTCATTCAAAATCAAATCGTAATCCCGCACGCGCAGCAGCAGCAACAACTACGATCCTCTAAATCAGATAAAGACTTAACATCGTTTTCCTGCGGTGAACGAACAAAAAAGAGAAGAATTGCGCGCGAACAACGACTCTTACATCACGCAGGATAAATCAGATCGCATATATATATATATATATATATATATAATACACATACAAACACATGTCCAACTGTCACTATTGCACATTGAATGTCGCCCTCGCGATCGCATTACATTATGATTTATAGATTCATAAAAATCACGTCAGCGCCAGATATTCGTTAATTAAGATACAACAATGTCGAGTAATGTATGATATCACATACAGGCTACCATATAGAAAATCTCATCATCGATAGAACCGTACGCATATGCGCATGGTTAGACACGACGAAACCGCTTTATAAATCCCCGCTATTGCAAAAAGCCAATTGCACATGCATATACATATATATACGCATATATATATATATATATATATATATATATACACACACACTATATATAAGACAACACACATATGTGTCAGATCAGAGCAGAGCGGCGTTACACGACTGGCCGGTTTTCCAGGTGGGCGAGCGCTAACAGCAACATTACACCACACGTGGGACCGCCCGCCGCGTTAGTTTTCCCGCCTCACGCGTATAGTGTATAATATGTGGAAAGGGATTTTCACGGCTCTGCGTGTAGCGAGCGAGTGACTGTATAAGCGACAAATTGCTTACCTCTGGCACACACGTTTTCTTTGTATGTCTCTGGGGATGTTTTCGTGTCGGTTTTCTAAGAAGAATCGCATGTGAGGATATATTTTTGAGATTACGTCGGTGCGTAATACGGAGAACTATACATTGATGCTACACTGTGTGGTATTATAATGCCTTTTTTTTCTCTCTTATGTCGGATGCATATATATACGTGCGTGTCACTAAATAAGGTGGACATTTTTTGATTCGGAGAAGAGATGAGAGCGAAATGTTATATGTATCGGTTTGAGATAATTTGGATATATAGAAGTTGATTCTATCGTCTACTTGTAATGTTATACATATGTATTTTTGCATGATAATGCTAGTATGCGAAAGCAGATTTAGAGTAACGTTGCCAGATGGTATCGATGCATGTCGTATATACCCCAGAGGGTGAAAATACGCATGTAAGATATTTTTATATATATATATATGGTTTGGTGAAAACTGCGGTTTTAGAAAGTTCTTTATCGAGAGCGTCATATATAATACAGCATGCATATTATTATCAACAAATATCGAAGTAATAGTAATCAAATGTGATTATCTGCATGTCTACGTAGCTAATAAGCAGATTGGAATTCGTTCTCGTAAGTGCCGTGTGAATGAGATTTTCAAGTGCTTTCGATAAAATGCGTTTACCTTGCGGACACGAGAACTCAAAAGTATACATCGGATTTCTTAAAATGAACAATACAAAGATTCGATAAATAAATATAATAATATTAAAAATATTAAAATATGGTTTCTGATATATACATAGGTATATATTAATGTTGGCACGATTTCGTCGAATAAATTAACACAAAAATTTTGAAAGCGATGTAGGATTATTGCCGCCCATGCATTATGACATCGAAATAGGAAGAATTCACATGAGCGCAGTGTCACGCCACATGCGAATCCGAGCGATTTCCTATCGTTCCACGAAGTTCTGGATGGAAAGAAAGAGAAGAAGTAGAAGAAAAAAGAAAAAGAACGAAGAACGAAGAAGCAGCAGCAGGTTGATGATCACGCCGCTTTGATCAGTCGTGCGATCCTCGGCCGGAGGTGATCGGCCGAGCGCCGATTCGCCGTTATCCATGTCTTTTTTTCGCACACGCGCAGTTTGCGAACGAGAATTTCTTTTTCCTCATTTCTTTTTTTTTGCCGTTTTCACATATTACATATATATATAATCGATCGCTCGGTAACTTTATTTGTGATGATAAAATGAATTTGTGATTAGAAAATTATATAATTAAATACGTGGGGAGAATTTTGAGAACGAAATTTAACGAATTATTTCATTTGATAAAAACCGCACCAATAGAAGAACCTAAAACTATAGCAATGGCAGCATCGCGCGATCGACATTCCACTTATACAGAAGCATTGAAAAAAATTTAATCTCCCTTAAGAATGTCCTTTTTTTCAAAACTAAATCGCATACCCGAAAAGCAATCAATTACACAAAGCAGCCAAAGTTTTTTAAACTTCGTCGAAACCATTCGTCCCCATTGCTATACAATCATACGACCGCATTCCTAGCATCCTTTACCGAATACCCCAAAAACTCGCGAGCCAACAATGTGGTCCCAAAAACTGCGAAACACACATACACACATACAAACATAGCCTCAAGGGTCTACAGCTCACGTCGCGTTTGGGATGATTTTCGGGAGAGGAAGAGAGAGAGACGACGACGACGATGGCAACGCGTAGGTGGTCTTCGCGAAATCCTCGCGAAACGACCGAAAAAAAGAGACGTACGCACGCGTGGATGAGAGGGACTTAAAGGCGAATTTACGACCAAAGATCGCAGAGGCTATGCAAATTAATCAGGAGGGGATCCTCGCCATGTGCATAATCGTGAAGCACGTGTACGTGTTCGTTTGGAAATATATAGATGTATAGTGAAAGAGTATGTGTATGAGTGAGGAGAAGAGGAAGAGGTGAATTGGCGCGCAGCTGATTTTATTATATATATGCGAGCAGAGCCACTTATCTCAAGGAGGTGGTGGAGGAGGAGGAGGTTGGAGATGCTGTGCACGTGAGAGGACAGTTACGTCGTTTAACGATGAAACTACACCGATTTTTTTTCGATCATGCTGCCCGTGAGATTGAGAGATGATTTTTCTGGGGTACACACACACATGGGTCTGTGATTATTTTAGAGGCATTCGAGAGTTATCGGCTTGTTAAGTAGTAATGCTCGGTTTAATGATTTAATTTTGGATGAAAATTTTTGCAGACGATGTTAAAATAATTTGTAGATTTATGGATTTTAATTAATTTTTTTTTTTTTTTTTGGGGCTCTCGGTTCGAACTTAAGAGTCGTACGTGAAACATAACGTGATAAGATAAGTTACCGATGTGTTATCATCAACAATGTCAGATTTGTATATATTTATAGCACTCGAAGTTTGTGTAGATTGTTATTTGTATCTGAATAATTTGTAACAATAATTTATCATGAATTGATAATGTACTGGATGGTAGCGAAAGATATAGATTAAATACGTATAGGCATATATGAATTATTTTGATTTGATTTAATTTTAGGCTTTATTCATTATTTTAATTTCAGCTAATATCCTACTGAAAATTTTCTCCCATTTCATAACGATTTCGCTCAATTCGCTATCAAATGGTTAGAAAATCATATCTTCGAAAAATCGTTTCACAAATATAAGAAAAATGGATGATTTCCAGCAGAGTAATATACACTTTTTATTTTTACAATAACTCACTATCGTCCACCCATTTCTTGAAAAGATTTCTTTTCATCTAAACGAAACTTCAAAATCCATTACGCAAGCGAGTAATACACTCTGAGATCAAAATAGCCGAAAAATCGAACACCCAGCTACAAGCAATTGCCAAGAACATGACAGCTGCATCAATAACAACGCGTTAGACTAAACACTCTTGATTTCCTCCAATAATTTTGCACCAACTCTTCTCTCTCTCTCTCTCTCTCTCTCTCTCTCACTCGTATATCCGCAAGCATGAGTATAGCGGACAATCCGACTTATATGCATCACTTCCACGATGCTCATAAATCATCCATTCGCCGAAAAAACACAGAGAATGATACATCCAAGAGAATGTGTATGTATATATATGAAGCTTCTAGTAAAACACAAGTGTAAGTAAAAATTTCGAGTTCTTCTCTCTTTCTCTCGCGTGTTCACTCGAAACGTCAGCGGGTTAATTAAGCTAAGACGGTCCTGCATGGCGCCGGCGTCGCGACGCTTATTTCGTTAATTACGTCGTTATCCGTGCTCGAAATCCACGAAACAAGTGTATATGTGTGTAAATGAGTCTCTTTCTCTCTCCCTTGACTTGCGGTCGAGTCTGTCGTCATGTCTTGTGTTATGTATCTCTTCCCCTCTCGACAACTTGGATATGTCCGATGGCTATCTTCTTCTATTCTGACTAGTTTCGCTTTTGGTTGCTTAGATGACTGCGTACAATCTTTTGTCTTTCGCTAATTTCATGACGAATGCGGATTATTATTCGGTATTGTGGAAGAAAGAATACTGCATTTTTGTATAAAAAATCATCATTGGTTGATATTATTTTTAGGAACTTTTACTCGCTGCTTATATTTAAAATACCGAATAGAAAATAATTGTGAAGCAGACGAATCAATTATGAAACTATATCAAAGAAAAGAAACTTGTGCCTGATTTTCTTTCAATGTATATTCACGATACAATGTTAATATATAGAAAGTTCATTAACTCTTACCCACTATATCCCATTATCAAAGACCAGACACTATATAATATATACCAAATTACCATATTTTCAATATTAATAGACCTCATATATAGAGTAGCATAACGCCTATATACCATTATGTATACATTTCATATGCAAATAAACTGTCCTGAAAAACAAACTCAATGAAATACCAAAGTAGACCGTGTTGGCACAATAGCACTTTAACTAATCTAGAAAGGCTCCGCGCACACACATGTTATCTCTCTCACTCTTCCAAAGGATAGGAACCTAATTAAATCGGACGTTAAATCAGCTTATTAAACATAGTTTTTTTCAGACCTTAATTACCTGCTAAGCTGCGCGTCTCGAGACCTCTTACTCCCTAAAGAAGAAGAACAAAAAAAAAAGGAAGAAGGTCCGACAGCACGCGAGCCGTCATGCGGGTGGCAAAGAGAACTCGAGAAAGATACAGGCGCGCTTCGCATTTTTTAATCATCGAGCAAAAGAGAGCGAGAAAGAGAGAGAGAGAGAGAAGGTTTCATATCTTTGCTTTTTATTGTATGCAAAAAAGAAAGGAAAGAGAGAGAGAGAGTCGCGCCATCGTCCTACACCTATTCTTGCCCTGGTGTTTTGATAAGGTTGCGCGTGCGCTCACGTTCTCGGATATATTTCAGTCGTGGCGACGACGACGTCGCTCTCTTTTCTTCTTTCTCCCTTTTCACTCCGTCTTTCTCTCTCTCTCGCTCTCTCTCTCCTCCGTCCATCTACTTTACGATTCCTCTTTTTGCCATGCGCGATCGCGCGCCTGTAGTGCTTTTGCTTCTCTTATTTTCGTATCTAGTTTCTTTTAATTGCTCTCGTATCGTTTGATACCCCCGACGATTTCTTTCTTTTTTTTTCTTCTTTTCATCTTGTGATGTGGCTGCTCGAGATAAAGGTTTGTATTAATAAAAAAGGGTGAATTCCGTTGATTTTTTTCGTTAATAATCACAATAATATGGTTAATTTATGCTCTTATATACTGGTAATCTATACTTTTATTTTTTTCCAATGTTTTATGTATATATATAACGGTGGTGTACATTTAATATGTAATTAAATCGAATGTAAAATTACAATTTATATTGCTGTCATTTCACAAAACAAAGTCATGAAAAATACTTTTAACATACTGTTAAAGTTTATTTAAACAAATATCTTGACCTTATTTTCAGGTTTTTACACTGTATTTTTATGAAAAACGTGTTTCTACATTTAAATGTTTGCTGGTTAATAAACTTAAGTTTAAATGTTGAATTTTAATGTGTAACGTGTATGGTGCAGCTATAAAATTTTTAAATCGTAAAATTCACACTTTTCAAAATATCACGGCGTAAATGTCAAGGTAGACAATTTAGGTCTTGTTAATAAAATGATCAGTCAAAAGACATTGAGTAAATTATTTTAAGAGCTCTAAATGTCAAAAAATTATTTACACCATATCAAAATAATCCATGAGTATATCAAAAGATTAATAAACCTTGTTGTTTTCAAATCTATAAAGATTTTCTAAGAATAATGTCAACTTCTGACTATACACTATTATTATTAGAATAGATTTAGAAAACAGGCATGAAAATAGACACTCCAACAACTGCAATAAAGATAGTTGACATTTTCATAAAGTGTTTTAACCAGCACTTATTTTGTCACTTTTGTAACATCGTATATTATAACATCACTCTACACCGCAGTGATTTCCTTGCACACCTACTTATAACATCTACTTAATTCATATCCATAATTTTGTCACACTTGAATATCTATACATTTCACGCCATTATTCAAATCCTCTCCAACCTATTTATCTATTCTTTTCTCACTCCGTTCCTCTCACTTTTCCTTTATCTTTGTTTCTATACGCCGGCATCCATCCTCTTATATCACCTCGGCTTCCATTATCGCGGCCCACCGCCAGACACTTGTCTCGTAACGATGTTTTTCGCGCCCCCGCGTGTGGTTTCACATCGCCACACACATATACATGCTCGCTTGTATATATTGCTTTTTTCCCACATCGTCGTCTGATTCTTTTGGCAAGTTTCTCTAAAATCACTGATTCACGGCGTCGAGACGGGGCGACGCGGTGATACTGAAAATAGAGCTTTTATTTGTATGTATGTCTCCTTCCCTGTGGTGTAGTGGTGATGGTAGAGAATGGTAGTGAAATATTCAGCATATGTAATTGAACTACGATAAACGTTTATATATTGATAAAAGAATTGAATATTATAAAGTTATCATTATTTCTCGAAGAAATCAAAATTACTAACAAACTATGTTTATGGCGAGAAAAACGTAATTTTAGTAAATGATGAAAGATAATTTATAGTTTAGATTTTAATATTTTTGAAAAATAGAAAACTAAACGTTATAATTTACAGTGTCATGTGAAACTTCTCCCAAGATTGAAACAATGTTAGATAGTTCTAAAATTGAAAAAAACATATTTTGCAGTTCAAAAGAGTGAACGCAGATGACGTCAAGATGCATATATATCTGACACGGACTTTACAACTAGAACTACAATAAAATGTAGATTTTAAAAATATATGAAAATCAAAAATAATACGTCAGCTTTACAAAATGAGAGCGGAAATGATAATTTTAGCATGAAAGCTCGTATATAAAATACTATTTTCACATTTCTTCGATTATTTAAACCTGTCAATGTTGCCTGCTCGTCATGTTCACACGCAGCTATCATAAAATCGTCATATATATATATATATATATCGTATCGTTTTATTGCATTCGATAAAATTTATACAAAAAAAAAAAAAATTAACATATAATTTACAATCGAATATACAATACAAAGTGCAATAAACTCACGACGTTTTATTTGTAAAATAGCCAAACGACCGTTACACCTAATATAAGATTTAATAGGGCTTAAATAAAACAAAAATTTCGATACTTAAATCAAATTCAAGCTATAAATCTGACAATTTTCTTTTTCTAACGCACGTATATTATACATATGTTATAATACGCTCTAATCTTCTGTAAATCATCCTTAAGTACCCTTAAAACATAGGTCGATTTCACGAATAAATTTGCCATCTTTTATGACCCTTGGCACCATAAAAATTGTCCACATAAGAAAAGGCCGCAAGTATGAGACAGAACTCACGAGCTATCTGTGTGTGTGTGTATATATATATATACACACACACACACACACACACACACACACACACTTTGTTGTAAGCCTATATCTCGACCATTATTTTAAACCGAGCCGAACGAAAGAACGGCATTTTTTATTTTAATTACTGAGTCACTGAACTTATACAAAGCGATTAAATTTCATTTAATGTGATAACACGCTATACATTTCTACCTATTGTTTAATTGATTGCACGAGAATATAATATACCAAGACTGCATAATCTCGCCACCCACATGCACACTTTCAAATTCGAAATCATAATTCCGATCAAAGCACCATGATTTTTCTCATTCCAAGCGTAACGAACGCATGACCCATACGCGCATATACGTTACTAATTTACATACCGCTATATATATACACACACATTTTCATTCACAACATAATATACACGACCTCGTCGCGCTTTTAATCAGGACAATGAAACGACGAATTTCTTTCTCATGCTTCAACATATACACATATACAAGTGGCCATCTCTCTTACCCTGAACCTTCGACATAATAGTCCACGTTGTATACTGTACAATTTGTTCGCTCAACCGTATAACACACTCACATACATACATACAGCCAAATTAAAGAAGAAGAAGAAGACCCCATCGATCTAAATCCGCCTCTCTCTATCTCTCTCTCTCTCTCTCTCTTTCCTCTTGTTTACGTGTAGAATGCGGTCCACGAGGGAACGAAGCAGAGTTCCGTATAGACTGTGAATGAAGTTAAACACACGCGCAACGCAGCTTATACCCTCAATGAATCCCAGCGCACGCACGCGTATAGGTTATAGAGATACGGGAAGGGAAGAAGAAACGTGTGTGCATCAGCTTGCGTGCGGTATTTCCACTCGTGTTTACGCGCGCTATGCGCAATTGAGATACTGCAGAGCAGTAGCAGTAACAGTATGCATATAGTTGGGTTGGAACGATGTGCAGAAGAGGTTGCGAGTAGTGCTATATGCTGTGGGACTCCCGTGTGCGAGTTTGAAAATTTTCTGATGGATTGACAGATCGGAGAAAAGGGTCAAGTATTTCATTATGCGTGCGGCAAATGTTGTGATTTTATGTGTGGATGGGTTGGTATAGAATGGTTTTGTTAATTACATATCAATAATTCTTAACTTTTTTAAGAATTTTCTAGATTCTTTGTAATTTTACATACATTTTAAAGAAATATAGGTACAGTTTAAAAAAATTAATTAATTAAAATTAAGTATATCTGCCCATTTCATTTTTCTCCAATGTACATTTTCAACAAATAATCAAACTAAAATAGTATAATTTAAAAGAATATTCATTACAGAAAAGTGATTCAAACTTTTTACTCAAAAATCATCTAAATCTATGGGCATTTATAACTCCAGCTCAATAAATTCATTAAAATCCCCCCCCCCCCCAAAAAAACGAACTCTCGACCCAAGGGGGTTATCGCTCCCTCCGAACTTTCCTTCCAAAAAGTCAACTCGTAAATCAGCCTCTTTTTAACGAGAATCCACTGCTTCCGAAAATGACTTTCCATCCACTCATTAGACCATACCATCCACACAAACACACATACGTTATTCGAGGTTTGACTGGAAAGTATGGGGGTCAAGCGTTTTTTAAGGACGACACAACTGAAAGATTTATTCCCAACATTCTCACATATACATATATACGTAGACGAAGGAAATCTCCACGTCAGCCAATTGTTTTATAATGCTTTCGGGGCTATCCGGAAAATCCTACATCCCGATGGTCGGCACGTTTCGTCTCTCGCTGCCACTTGATTTATGGTCGCTTGGCGAACCTTAAACTTCGAAAACAGTAGTGCAAATAGCATTCGGCAATGAATGTGTTCATGGAATTTCGTTCATATGTGTGTGTGTATATACATACTCGGACGAGTTTTTTTTTTCACCTCGTATTTATTTGACATCTTTGCATAAGATTAACTCGAAAAAATATTTGCTCGAAAATCATATTTACACGGTATAGTTCTTTTTTTTTTCTTTACGGCGTGCGAGGTCTTTAAAGAGCTCGTGAATGTCGGTAAACACCAGCGAAATTTGCCAGTTTGTATAATTACAGTACAACCGTGGTGCCATGATTCTTGTTATTCATACGAATTTTTTGTGTATAAAATTATATATTAATTTATGTCGAAATAGAAAAGTGACGGAAATTTTAATCTATCACCGCGATCTATATAATATAATAAACCTATTATTTATCTTAAAAATCTCTTTATATCAGATAAAACATCGTCCATATAACACTTATCTCACTAATAAATACTTCCTAAAAAGAAAAGAACACGCAAATATACCGTTACCTTAACTACACATCAACATTTATATCGTCCACCCAAGAACACTACGAAACCTCCCCATATCCCTATGACTACATAATAGATATCGTACCAACAAAAAAATACTTATACGATCTAAAAAAAAATATACACGTGTGCGGCCGCTAACGTCGGAATCCCTTATAGAAACGCCGACATAATCGCTACGTATATTACGCCGAAGGCACATACTTGCACGTTAACCAACGGGACGACGTTCGCGGTGTAATAACAGAAGTCCACGCGGATGATTTAAATCTCCCTATAGTGCGTATATAGATACGCGTTATACCAGCACCGTAATCCCATATGGGGAATTTTTTTCTTAGCTACCGTCGATTTCTCGCGAAAGGATTTTCCGCATCGCTGATTGACGTGAATATACACGTATAGCAATGTCTAAGATATGTTGTGGGCGAAATGCGTTATAGATCTCATACCAAGGTAACAATGACATCTAGCTTTTGTGCCTACGTGTTGTTATATGCGCAGACGGGAATGTGATTTTAATGGCTTGTATCGAGATCATTTTCTTCCTTTCTATTATTTTTTTCTCTCTAGAAAGGTTTACGCGTATATTTTTCACTTTTATTACGACGATATTATATACACAATGCTATATATTATAGTAATAAACTTTGATCGACATCAGAACTTTTAAGAAAATAACGTCGGAATTTTGAATTCAATTTTTCACCCTAAAAATTTTATAAAATTCAAGCTCGCGAAAAATATCATCACGGTAAAGTTTTGAGTATGGTAAACAAAAAGAACACTTCGCTCTCTACAACCCGCAATTCTCCACGCAAGAGTAAGCAGAGGACGACTCATACCGTGTGTGTGTGTGTGTGTGTGTGTGTGTGTGTGTATATATATATATATATATATATATATATATATATATCGCGCGACC
>JAYJLV010021599.1:2665-32490 GCA_036873485.1 Torymus texanus | reverse complement strand
CGCATGCATACTATTATATACGCATACACGTTTATATATGTATATATATGTATATATATATATAGCGAGCGTATAATATGTGTGTGTATCAGTAAAGATCGCGCATATATATATATGTATATATACACATATATACATGGAGGCACAGGCATGACGCGTCGAGATATTATTCGAAAACGCTTCTTTTCTCTCTCTCTCTCTCTCTCTCTCTTATACATATACATACATATATATACTCGTATGCGCTCTGTCTCTCGCCTACGCGGAGGCAAAAAGAGCGTTAGCGCGTGCGTATATCGCTTGCAAAATTATCGATAAACACGCCAACTGCGACGCAAACATGGCTTTACGCATTATTGCGTTGTTCGTTATCGTCGTGAGCTCGCTTGCTTGCTCGCTCGCGCGCGCGCGCGTAAACAGCGCGTCGGCGCGCGCCTGGCGCGAAAATACGCAGTAGCTGATGGCTTTTACGGAGAGGCATATACACTGACGCATATTATATATACATAACAACGTATATATAACGCATACAGGTATATATGTATATGTAATATATACATATGTGGTTATATGTATATCGTATATGACGATGATTATGATGATGATGATAAAGTCATGTGTATATGTGTATGTGTAGTATTATGTACCTTGAAGAGCTCGCGAAAGTACGTGCTACAAACTGAGAGTATAAGTTTGTGTGCACGTAGTATACGACCCTCAGCAGCTAACGTAACGTCCACCAGTTGCTCACCAGTTAGCAAGCTATATAAACCTGAGGATAAGTTCCTTGGGAAGGTGTTCCAAACGAGGGAGAAATGCTCACCACCATTATTACCACCAGCATTACTACTACTACCACCACAGCCACCGCTGCCGTTACCGCCGCCGCCACCAGTCGACATCCTGGGGCCGTAATATAATACAAAAAATTTTTCTTCTTGGCTTTCTGTATTTACACACAGACAAACATACACACACACACGCACGCACCTTTTTTTTACGTTTGTTTGTTTCTTACGCGCGCTCGCGCGCTCGTGAATACACTGCACACTGCACAGACACACACACACAGAGAGAAGAGGGTTTCCCCGCGATATAACAACACGACAGCGCTCGGTCGCTCCACACGCCAAACTACCTACGCAGCTCGCGCGCGGCGTGTATACGCAATAACGTGCGCACTCTCGCGCGTTCCCTCCCTCTCTCTCCACCTCATCCTCCTCCACCACTACTACCGCCACCTCCTCCTCCTCCTCTTCCTCCTCTTCTCTCTCAGCGAGTTGCTTTGCTTTGCTTGTGCTCGCGCTCTCCGAATATTGCGTGTGTATTATATATATACATATAGATATATATACGGGTACGTATACGTGTTGTATATATATGCGCCATGAGCGTAACGAAGACGCTGAGGTGCCCCACCAGCTATATGTATATATACACATACGTTCTCGCGCAGCTCCATATATATAGATAGCCGTTCATTCAGAACGCGCGCCAGCAGCAGCCGTGCGCGCACCACGTTTGTTTTTGTTTTTTCCATCAGGTGGACGACGCGGCGGCGAGAGAAGCTTTAGGGAAGGAGAAGGCGCTGTTGATGGGATATATGATGTGTATGTATATATATGTAACAGAGTTGGAGGGGAGATATATACGCGATGTGTGGTGATATAGGAAGGGGAACGTGTATACATACATATACTTATGTGTATATATAGTAGTGCAGGCTTTGGGAAATCTTTCTGTACGAGTTTACACTGTGCTGATCATGACGAATGAGAGACTGTATAAATTCGTATATATTATAAGAGAAAATGAGAAGCGAGCTTTGTTTACTTGAACGCTACGTTTGAGAAATGTACCTTTTTTCTGTATTTTACCGTTTAGGTATATATTAGGAAATAAGATATAGGATATATAGTAGTATAATGTTGTTGTGTCAATAATTCGCAATTGGCAAATAGTTATTTTAATTATACAGCGGTTGCTCGGTGTTATACATTAGTACAACATTGAATACTTTTCCAATGCAACTTGCCGCGATAATGTTTTATACAACTGGCAATGTACAAACCTATTCGTGTAAATATATATATATATATATATATATATTATATATAGCTCGCAAAGTTATTAAGATTATGTGTTCTAGAAGCTTATCAAACGTCGGCCATATACGTGCGTGGTTCGCGTTTTGATTATACTCCAAACTGTATTTTGGAGCAAAAACCGGGAATCTTTATATACACGTTGTACGGAAATTATAAACTGCCAAGGCATAAGTCGTGATAACTGTATAAAAGAGCGAACCCTTTGAACGAGCTGTGTGTGTGCGACTTATACCGTTACGCGCTTCATGCTGAGCGCACGGTCGCTCGCTCTCTTTAAGTATAGGCTTGGGAAAAGTTGTTTATTACGTATTCCTGCATACATACACACGCGTGTATAAGTATATATGTATATATGTATTTATGTATATATATATATATATGCGTTTTACGATTACGGACTGAATGAATTTCTTTCTTTTATCCGTCTATTTTCTGTAATAAACGAACTGATGCCCTCGTATATATAACTGATATATTTTGTGTATACTTTTTAAAGTTTCAGATTATGAGAGACTCGTCGTTTCTTAGTTTATATATGTATAGTGATACAGAACGCGGATGGTGAAAATGTTTTGATCTGTTTTTTTTTTTTCGAGTTTATCGAGAGGAAGAGAGAGAGAGAGAGAGGAGAGAGCGCGAATTGCGTGAGAAAAAGGGAGAAAGAGAATGAGAGTATACTTAATGAATGAAAATAACGTCAGAAGCTGCTATTATCACGTTGCTTGATGCTTTTTTGCTTCTCATTATAGCCGGATTTCAGGGTAGATATTATATACGAATGATAATTCATTTTAATTAATTTTGCAAACTATACGTAAATATTTTGATAATGTTTAGAGAAAGGTTAATTTAGGAAATTAGGTTAAAGAGAGCGGTATCTGAATTATGGGACAGCAGTATAGAAAAGAGACAAACTTTAGAACACCAGGAGATATTGTCTTGTGTATAAATATTAAAAAAAGTCTTTAATTGGAGATTTTTTTCGTATTTTTTTTTTATAAATCCGAACAAAGTAAAAAAGAAGTTTATAACTAACCACTTTTGATATCTCACTTCTTTCGTGTCAAACACATACGTAGGTTATACAATCACTTTTCAATAACTCTTGTAAGTAGTTTGCCTTGCCATCTTCCTTTCCATTTTTCGTTGCTTTTTATCATCCTTTTCAGTAGCAGGAGGAGCTTCAGCAAACACCCATGGGGATATAATGTTGGTCCAGAGCATCCACAAAGCTCTGAAAGGTGCCTGCATGAAAATAAATTTACTTTACTTTGTATACCATTACACATTTAATAGCTCTGTTATTGTAAGAATATATTTACCAGTAACCAAAGGAACCAAAAGTAGTTTGATAAAAGAGATAACACCTGAATTCCTGATGTGAGAATAATTAAATCCTTCACATGTCTAAAAGTTTAAAAATCATTATTAAACCATCACAATTTAATAAAAGTTAATAAGATTTAAAAAAATTTGACACATACTCTGCAATACCTCCTTCCATATTTAAGTCAACTCCAGTGTCTATCAGCTGACCAGATTCAGTATACCTAGCTTGAGCCATGTATGACATAAACTTATAGGCAGCTGCATAAGTAATCCCACAAAATACTGTGAGAAGCTATAAAAATTATAAAAAGATGTTATAACTATTAAAATAAACAGTATATATTCGTAAATATAAACCTCACTGTAAGCATTGTTGTGAATTCAAAGAAAGCACTCATTGCTGTAAGATGAGTCAAAAGTGCTCCGAGTATCATATATCTATAAAAACTAAGAGTTGATACATTTTCTTCAACAATCTGTTTTGCTCCTCTTGTGGCTTGTTTACTACTTTTTGTTGGAGGCTGTAATCATCAAGAAAAAAAAATCGAATTATTAAAAGATATAAAAAGTTAATATATACAATATAAATTAGCAATTAGAAATTAAAATTTAACTAATATCAGTGATGATTGTATAAGTATATCAAATGTCAAAAAAGTAAAGGTAAAAACATCCTAGATTACACAGCATTTTTGATAAGACTCTTTTTTGAGCTTCTTATAGGTTATAGGCAAGTTTGATTCATTTCTATTAGGATAAATTTTCTGTCTACTATTCTCATCGATAACAGAATAATTCAAAACATTTGCATAAAATATTTCAATAAATTAAGTGAAATCTGTAGCCCAACTGAAAAATCTCGTCAAGCTAAGTAATGATTTATTATTGGGAACAACTCACCGCCATCGCATCAGGAATCTTATCTGAACTAAATGTTCTTATTCACTAAATAACAAGTAAGTCCGGCCAAAAACTTGTAACCATTTGCCGAACTTAAGAGTATTTTGCATGCCACATGGCCCGACTACACGACCTATGGAGAAGTGGTGGCATGTACGTATATATATCAGTGTGTGTGCACTGTGTGATGCCGACACGCAGAGTCGAGCTCGACGAGCTGTCGACGTTCGACGTGTTTAGCAGCTGTGTGCGTATATATATCAGGGAGATCAGATGGCTCCTCTAGTGAAGGTTAGGTTAAAAGTACATAGCTGACTGCGGATTAGGTTGTTACGTTATATACGTTTACGCGTGTGCATTGTGTCCCTCCCTCACACATACGTAAAAAATATTAGGTGCAAACATGTTGAAGCCCTGCCGCTGCTTTTACTACAAAATGTTTACATAACCACGCTATTTTGAACTTTGCCAAATGCCTGAAATCTTTATGATGTATTTTATACTGCTTTACTCATAGCTGCTTGGATAAAAAATAAAGGTAAATGTTCTATATAGTTTATTTTAAAAGAAATTTTTAGTTTGTAATATATTTTACTAATACTTTCTGTTTTCTCTTATTTTAAAGCAATTTAACCATGTCGCAATCAATTCTACAGTACGTGGCAGATTTGTTGAGTCTGATCACAATACTTATGTGTTTTACCTTAAAAGTTCCACAAATAGCAAGATTACGTTCTAGCAAATCAGCAGTAGGCATTTCTTTTTTAAGCATCTTATTAGAATTAACAAGGTATATAGAACTTATTAATTATTAAAATCCATTAAAAATATACATATTCAATATCTTTGATTATTTTTTTACAGTTATAGTATTATGACATGCTATAATTTTACAAATGAATATTCATTGCTGTCTTACTTAGAATATCCAATAATTCTCATTCAAGAATATATTTTAATATATTTAGTATTGAAGTATAAGAATCTACTAAATACCAAAACACTGCTGGCAGTGGTTATTTATTTTGTACTATGTACAGGTTTCATGACTGCAACAATACCAAAGACTCTTCTGACATTATTAGTGGTAAATTCAATAAATCTGATAAATATATTTTTCTATCTAAATCATAATTTTCAAAGACTGTTGTAATTTCTTTTAGCCATTATGTACACCGATTTCTGCATCAAGTAAAATAGCTCAATTAATAGCTATAATTAAAGCTAAAAATGCAGATGCAGTGTCACCAATAACTTGGCTTATATCTGCATTTACAAATCTCAGTAAGTGAATTGATTGACTTCAATCTATAGATTGTATAGACTTCAGTATTACATATTTTTGGTGATTATCATTTAGTAATATATTTTTATTTGCATTTTCAGCAAGATTATTTACAATCTGGGTGGATTCAGCAGATATATTATTATTAGGAAATTTCATTATCTCAACTACCTTAAGTTCTTCTATTATGTTTGCGTCAATTTATTATAGAAGACATTCAAAAGAAAAATCTACATAGATAGGAAAGTTGTTTAAATGTGACTAAAATTTAAAAACAAATCAGAATATTTCAAGAAAGCTAAAATTAAAATTCTCTCTATTGACCAAGAAATTGTATTAATTAACTTGACAAGTACTTGAGATATTTTGACTGATTTATAAAAATGAGATTACCAGAGATTATTTTTAATATAATTTTATTTGTAAATTTTATTTGTAAATTTTATTTGTAAATTTTATTTATATTAAGACCACTTTGGTGTTACATCACTTTAGGTTGTATAAAAATTTGTGAAAAAATTGTTTGTATAATACATTTTTTTAATTTCATCTTACTAATTAACCAATTGTTCATTTTAAATTGTTGGACACACATCTGCATACACATCTCCATGTATACGGGAGGAGTCGAGTGCATATGAATTTTTATTTATCATGATATTGTTTATGCAACCCACATATTGTGCTCTTGAAACACTTCCTTTCAATGTTTTACCAGACTCGAAGTTAGGATGGCCAGCAATGTAAATTGAATGTTTTGATAATACACCTCCAATGTGTTTATTTCCAATGCCAGGTGGTGCATACCTATGGTCTACAGATAACATGACTGCATTTTTCTGTTTAATAGCTGCAAATGAAAAATTGAATAAGTTATTGTTCTCAGTGAATAAAGATACTCAGTGCACATAGGAAAAATTGCAGATAGCTATACCTCTAACATTGTGCCAATTGCCATCACACAAGTGGTTTGGATTAGGCGGTTCAAATGCTGTTTCAATTTGTCCCCTTGCTGTCTTCACTAAGAATTTGACTGCACCATTGACCATTTCTAATATGATATAATCATTTCTACCATGCACTGATAACAAATGACCTGACAATGATCGTGGCTTGATTTCCAGATTAATATCCATTGTACGCCCAACAAGATACTTATCCTCTGTAAAAATGGATTTTATGCTATTATTTGCAGTATTTATCATCGCATTATTATATATCAAGTTTCGAAGTAAAGCTTACCTGGCCTGAACCAGTTGCTACCATTGCCTGGGAAGAAGAACATTCCAGGCTCTATTCTCTTGGAACACCTAATCACGCCAACACTAGTGCTAGGCTCACTCACGTGCTGGCCGTTCAACATGAAGTTACGAACGCATCCGCTGAACGTTTTATTCACTCCCTGAAGAAAAAAAACGATAAGTTTTCAATTTAACAAGATCACTTACTGGAAAGAAATACATTGGAACTGTTAGCAAATTATACTCACTATATTATCGAAGACGCTGCTCGCGATACTGGGATCGACACCACCAACAAAGAACGGTGGTTGTACACTTATGCTCTCGGTTGTTCCCTGCGATATGTTATGCACAGGATTCTGATTGTCCACGACCAGTACACCGTTGACGTTCTGTCGCTTGAAGGTAATAGTGTGCCATTGTTGGTCGTTAATCTTCTTCTCACTGATAAGAAGTGCTGGTCCGCTACCGCAGTCGTACGTGTAATGAACCTGCAAGAGAGAAGAGAAGATGTGTTTATAGCTTTTTGTGTTTTTCAAAAACAAAAATAGTATCCTTTATTCAAATTCAGACAGCAGAGGAAATAGAGTTCACGTCTGTCTAAACAAGGTACCTCTAAAACACGTCAGCGAATTCTGGATAAATAAAAATAGTAATGACTTACGAGGCCGTCCTTAAGGTACAAGGCGATCATATCGCGTTTGGTCAAATCGGCAGCATAGAAGATGATTCCTTCAGTCGCTAGAGTCTTTATATCAATCTGGAAGTCGTATTCGTTTTTATAACGTCCATTGAGTGTGTTGTACTCGAACCTGCTGTGATCCTTCGTACCTATACGTAATTACAGTAAAGATTAAAGACAATTGACAAACTGACAATCTCTATATAGGTATATAGTGCGCATAAAAAAGGCCAAATTACCGAATCTATAACTCTTTGGAAGCTCATTTAGGTCGGGATCTTTGGCGGGGTACTTGGGTAGCTGACAGCCCTCAACAATCTCAGGCTCCCTTGGTGACGTTGGCCATATAGTCATCGGGGATGAGCTCATTAGTTCAGTGACAACTGGTACTGGGCTCGTATCCTCCATCAGTGGAATGCGACCTTCAATCCTGCCTGGTGGTTGATACTCGTCACCGCCATGTTCGATGTCCACGACGTCTGGAAAATTGTGAAATTAGTCTCCTGTTATGTATACACTTGGCAGATCTTCAGCGATAAGAAATAGTTGATACTTACTAGTTGTGGCGTCATCCCAGGATTGCAGCGGGGGCGGTGGGTACGTCGCTATGGTTGGTTCTTGCTCGGCCGATGATACTGCAGATGAAGAAAAAAAGAAAGAAAGAATTAGCTATGACCTCTAGGTAGTAGACAATATATATCGTATAATTATATTATATACTTGCCTTGATCAGGCCTATTGCATTGAGCCAAATGTGCATGTGGTCTTTCTGTCGAGTTGGCAAAGTTAACTATTAGACCATTCAAAGTTGTATCTCCAATACAACCGGCGAACGGTTCCGAGTCCACGTTATTCCTGAGTTCGTCAGGTACGTTACCAACGTAGAGTGCACCATCATTGATTTGTCTTGGATACGGTGCCGTATCGGTACTTTCCTGCTCGATATCGTCGATGTCCAGTTTAAGGGTCGACTCATCGTGTGTGGCCGTAATCACGTGCCAGTTGTCGTCGTTAAAACGAATCTCTGGAGTATTGGTTTCAAGGCGCGCGCCTTGACTCTCGAGGACGAGGCGGTTGTTAACTAGGGACAATGTACTTGCCGGACTGCCGTCCATGTTCACCAGGTGATAAATCAGACCGTTCTCTGATTGAGTCTTGAATTTGAGATTTATTTGAAGGGAATGAGGTACTGTGACTTGTTCCCATTTGACGTAACCTGGATGCATGGAATCAAACGAGACGAGACTGGCAAACTGAAAATACACGAGAAAAATCCCATTGTTATATCATCCATATAGCCTATCTTTATTTAGCTTTTTTTATTTATTTTTCTATTTTCAATGCATGGATTTAGTTTTCGCTCCAAGTTTGGAGTAATGTACAATATACGAATACAATTGGTACAATCAAACAATGATTTATCGCGTGTTATAATTTAAGAATTGTAAAAGATTTCTACAACCTGGGATTAGAATCTTTATAGGTTCAAATATGTTAAATTTTATATTTGTGCAAATGAAGAGTTAATATGACAAAGATATAATGAGTTTTTAGACCAGCTAATCATATTGGTCCATGAAAAGGCGGTAAAAAAACTAATATCGTTTACAAATTGAGATCATGGTGGCTAGTGTAAATAATTTATTTACCTTAACTGGACATCCAAGAACTACTCCAAAGGCTTGGATATTCTTGGTGAGATCAACAGAGGTTTCCTGGAAACTAACTTCGTCGATGCAGCCCTCATAGCCGACTTGCGTTACCGGCTTGTAACGATGCTGTATTTGTGCAGGATAACCACCGAAGTACACGTAATCAGTAGAGACCAAGTGCTTACTCTCACCACTACTCTTGTCCTGGTCAATGCGATTGCTGTCCACTTTAAGAACACCAATCTTCTCGTGACGCAAGGCTTCGATTGTGTGCCAGTTTCCATCATTGTACCTTTAATGATTTTATTAGGATTTTATTCAAAAAATCAACTGGCCATTTCGATAAAGCAGAAATTACAATTCACAAATACACACAGATTTCTCTCTCTCTCTCTCTCTCTCTCTCTCTCTCTCTCTCTCTCTCTCTCTCTCTCTCTCTCTCTCTTACGCACATACAAACTCAAATCAACTTACTTGTTTGGCGTCTTAATACTTATGCCACCATCGCCTAAATCAAATTGATAAAGTACATGGCCATCCTTAAGCTCTAATGCTAAAAATGATTCCTTTCCACCCATCAGATACATCAAACCATTATTAACCCACGTCTTGAATTTGAATTGAACGCGGAATTGCTTGAGATCAGGCGGCAACTGCGAAGCCTTCTTACTCAATATTGCATAACCATCACGATCGAATCTGTAACCAGTAATTGGTTGCAAATTCACGAGCTTGTCACGCTCGTACGCTGGCATATAGTTGTTTTCACCATCGACAAAGTTCCAGAAGGAAACGGGCACGTCACCAATCATAAGCTCTTCCATTTCTCCATCGAAAGAAGACGAGACGATGCTGTCTTGTACTTGGAACGAGGATGGGAAACCACCGACAAATAGTTTGGATTTCTCCTGATCAAGATTGAAGATCGAGTGTGAGCCGGGTAATACTTCTTCGGTGACGAAGTTTTGGTCTCTACCATCTCCCGCAACGTCCTCGCGTATGATGAGTTTTATGTTTCGACCGGTTCTGTTAAAAAAAAGAATGAAAGTTACATTTTCTTTTCTTTTCTTTTATGTATATTAAATATATAAAGAAAATGCGATGTATCACACCTGTCTACAATCAGCTGTCGCCATACGTTGTCAGAAACATATTTGTTACCAATGATCCTTTGAGAACCTGAACCTAAGTCAAGAGTCAGTACAGGATATCCATTTTCAATCGACAGAGCCATAAAGTCGTGCTAAAAATTAACAATTCATTTGATAAGTCTCAAATATTTATCTCAGTATATATAATAATATTAAATTGATATAAAACTTACTCGATTGAGTCGTGGGATATTTGTTCTATTTTCGTTTCCAAGGTACATTAAGAATCCGTTAGCCTTATCAGTACGGAAGTATAGTGAGATTTTCGTGCTTGTCGTTTGAAGCGGTAGATTCTCCGGATTTTTCAGTTCCAATGTCGTATTCGGGAAGAATGTCAATCCGATCCTGATAGTATTAGCAAGGTCTCTTGCATTTTTAATCTTTCGTTTCAAGTCTTCAATATTATCGTACAAGCTGTTGCCGGTACTGTTGATCGATTGCTGCTTGTTACTCAGTGCGCGTAAGCGGTTGATGATATCAGGCAAAGTCATATTTATTGAGTCCAGTTGATGATTAGCCTGGAACACTTCGCGGTTTGAATCCGATGTGTCTTTAGCCAATTGCTTTGTTATTTTGAGATCCTCAGGAATTCGATCAACCTTGTCACTTATGTAATTGTTGATGGACTCGCCAATCGTGTATTCAGCTTTATCAACGTTGTTTAGAGCTTCTTGGACTATCATAGATGATGCTTGGATGGAAAGAGTTCCCATAATTCTAATGAAGGAAAGATAAAAGTTAAAAAAAAATTAAACTTAATACTGTTTATTCTTCCAACTTACTTTTCTATGCGTTCAAGTGTAGCGTTGTTCTTTTCATTTTGCTCTGCTATATCATACATATCATGAAACTTAGCATTGTTGAGGACTGGCTTTAAGTCATTGTGCGTCTGTGACACTGCAGCTAAAGCACCGTTTGCAAGATCACTACTCTTTTCTTCAGATCTTAAGCTCTTTTCACCAAGACCTTCAACCTGTATTAAATAATTAATGTTACTATATAGTACTGAACAAAATTTCAAAAAGTCAAGACTTCCACAAGAATTCAGTCTTACCAATGTAGTGGCATTGTCCGCCGACTTGACAGCATCTTCGGCCAACTGCTTAGCAGCATTGATGTTGTTAGCAATGTCTTGGTACACAGAGGCCGCTCGTACTCCCGTCAAATTCCGCGTGACAGTCAACATGGCTTCCAATTCCATAGACTTCATATTGAGATCTTGAGCATGTCTAATTGCTTTAGGAACTTCATCTTGCACGTCTAGTAATGTTCGGTTATTTAAGTCAATTGCTTCAGCTAGCTTCTCACTGGCCTCGGTTGGCTGGCCAATAGTTACATGGCTTTCTGTTACGGAAAAATTGTTCGTTATTAAATTAATTATTATCAATTGAATGAAAAGCTATAATAATCAATAAGGCTCACTGAGATTGCTAAAGTTGTACTCAGCTTCGTCGAACAGTGATCTAGCGTTATTATTCAACTCATCAGCTTTGGCAATATTATCATTTACTTGTTCACTAGCGTTCTTCAGACCGACTACACTGCTTGATTCTACGAGTTTTTTGTTCTCAAAGTTAAGTCTTTCTGCGGCGTTTGCTCGCTCATCCGCTTGTAACGTTAGATTGTACATGTCGTCAATTTGGTTTGTTAATTCGTACACGCGGCCGCTTACACTATCGGTTTCTTGTACAAGAACTTTAACGGGTTCCTCGTAACTGATCATCTCAGAAACCAGAATGTTGGCCTGGTTAGCTTGGTCCGTTGCATTGTCACGGTCATCGATGAAGGAGACCTTTTTCAATATTAAAAATAATACAAAATTAAAAAAGGCTCTAGATTAGTTAAATGACAAGTAACATTTCATTTATCGAGATATTATAGTTTTATTATTATTGTTCAAATCAATATGTAAAAGCTAAGAATATTAGTTTGAAACCTTATTAGATGATAGAGTATGTAATTATGGATATCAATGTTGTCATTGCTTTTCATATATTAAGGTAAAATACCCTGTAGCAACAATGATAGGATAAAAAATAATCGTACCTGTTTGATCTTCGCAAGTATTTCTTGTGCCTCTTTAAGTGCGTTATCAACTTTGGGTCCAGTACCAAGTTCCGTGTTTGATGCCAACGACTGCACTTCACTGATAATAGTATTAACAAGGTCGATCTCGCGAACAACACTCTGCTCTAAATCGTTCATGTCCTTCAGGTCATCCTCGGCAAGGCCTTTCCATTTTTTACCATCTTCCTCGTGGAATTCAACCTGTCGTTTCAGTACGTAAGCTTTTTGGTTTAATCGTTCTATTTCTTGTTTGAGCGGATCAAAATTAATGCGACGCGGATCAAGTAGTTTGACTTCTGGAGCCAGTTTGGACAACGTTTCATTAATGAAGTCTAGGCGTTGGTTCGTGAAGTAACTGTCAGCAACATTCTGAAATCATAAAGATGAGAATTTAGTAAGCAATAAGTAATAGCACCAGTTATTGTACTCATTGTAAAATTATTAAATATTTTTTTTAGAACAACTTTTAAGAGAGAATAATAAATTTAAGTAGCTTGCAATTACCTTAAATGAATCAGCGACTGGGTCGAGTATTCTTTCGAGTTCATCGGTGACATCGAGAAGATCGTGAGTACACTTGTCGCAAGTCTGACAACCTCTTCTTTCATCAAGTACAGTACGGTGAGGGCAGTGGTCACATTTTTCACCAAGTACACCTGGCAGACATTCACACTGACCAGTTATTGGATTACATGACGCTCCTCGGGAATATCCAATGGTACATCCACATGCTGTGCAACAAAGAAATATATTATTTACGATTTTTCAATGCAACAAAATTGTTTCACTGGTTAATAATAAATAGATAATCACATATGCAGCCTTCCGGTCCGTAATTCCAAAATCCAACCATGCACTGATCGCACATTCTTCCCTCTACTCCAGGTTTGCACTTGCATTTTCCATCTTCGTCGGCACACTGGCTACTGTCAGATGCTATGCCGCAGTTGCAAGGCTTGCAGCCCTGGCAGGAAGAAAAGCCGTAATGGTTGTCTTCGCAGCGGTCACACTTATCGCCGATGACATTTTCACGACACTGACAGATACCAGTATAGCTGTCGCAAATCTCCATACCTAGAAATATTTTATTTATTAACTTAGTTTTGTATTTTCTAATATTCTTGATATAAAATATTTACAGAATGTTAATAATGTAACAATATGTAAAAATATCCGTTTATAAAATGCAAAAATAGTAGTTTTCGTCACTAGGGCATAAAGTTGATCTTTTCACACCGAGTTCTGATTAACGTGCACGAGGGCCGATGAAATCAGCCCGTGTGTACATAATTACAAAAGTACCATTAGTGCTACATAATTTTCTTTCTGAATTACAATCGGGGTCTCAATACATAAAAGTTTAAATTCTAATTATATATATAAAAACTTGTGATAATAAAAAAATAATTTGTTCAATAATTTTTAGCAAGGCAACCCCAAATTTTAATCAAACGTTATTATTGTAATTAAAATATATCTTAAAATGTGTCTAATTTTAATTCATATTCGTTTCCGACGTAATTTGTGAATCGATTTATTTGAAGTGGATGCTAAAAATTATTAGTAAATAATTAGAAGATTTAAAAATTAATTTAAAAATTGAAAAGGAATAATGGTAAGTATCCTTTTACTTTTCAGATGATTTTGATTTATTTGCAAAAGTGTACGTCTATGCACTTATTTAACGTATAAATATTTACTTGATTGATTGAGTTTTACTTATTCAAATTTAAAGATTGGATTCATGGTATTATATTAAAAGATATAAAATAAAATAAAAGATAGCTTTGTCAAAAATTTGATCTGCCGTTGACAAATATTATTTGACATTCGTGCAACGGCTCTTTAAATTCAAGATACCAATTTTTACCGATATCCGATAAGAAAAAATCGTTTAAAAATCTAGTTTGGTAGTTTTAAAAGCGCACTCTTACCACATTTATCACAAAAACAGCTCTTGCAATCTTTCCTCTCAACTGCATCACCAAAGAATCCTGGTGCGCAGAGATTGCAAGCTTCACCATAGGTGTTATTCAAACACTTCCGGCACTCTCCGCTAACAGAATCACAAGAATCGACCGCATTGGTGTCGATGTTTCCTGAGCATTCACAGGTTTGACAATGATCTCCAATCTGTTCGGGCCGACCGAAGAAGCCAGCTGCACAGGACTCGCAACGCGCTCCGTAATAACCAGGATGACAGTCACAGCTAATACGGCTGCCGTCTTCGCTTACTTCGCATCCTCGAGCGAAATTGTTGGAGGGAATTGGCAGGGGACAGGCACAAATGAGACAGTCAGTCGGTGTACCGATGGTTGCGTTACCATAGTAGCCCTCTTGGCAAAGCTCGCAATGATCACCAATTGTGCCATTTTTACAGTCCTAGAATGTAGTTATATAAGATTGATTTTAGTTCACTTTTAACAATACATTCCTATAAAATAATGTATTTTATAAAAATTTCAAATCACATAATTTTTTTAACTTAGAAAACTAAGGACTTACGATACAAATTCCCGTGTTAACATCACATGAATCAGCGTGTCCGTTACATTGACACTTGACGCAGGTTCCTCCGTAAGGTCCAGATAACCTGTAATAGCCTTTCGCGCACTCCTCGCAAGAGAGTCCTTTGTAGTTGGGTGGACATTGACATGTTTCTACGCTGCTTGCTAGTTCTGCATCAGGTATATAAGATTCCGTTGCTATGTCAAGGGATACGTGGGATAGTCTGTAGGAAATAAATTTTAATTATTAACTGTATAAAACAATACACCTCAATAAAAATTGACTTTCGATACTTACGTGACTGTCAGAGATGGTTGCCAGTATGTAGCGCGAATGTAAATTCCTCGCAAGTCTCCCAACACGACCATAATCTGTTCCCGAGTAGCTCTAACATTTTGTCTAGAATCGAAATTAGATTCAACAAGGTGTACCGATGCTCTGAAATTCTCAAACGACGGTGGTTGCTCTTCTGCTCTGTATATCAAAAAGTGTTCTGCTCCTTGCAAGATGATGTCAGCTCCGGGAACAGCCTGACCAAACGGTCCTGTCGTGTAATAAATCGTGAAGTTCAACCAGCCACCATAAGATGTCAATTTTTTGTTAAGATAACTTTCTGGGGCTGACAAATATACAATACTCTTTTCGTCAACATCTTTCATTTCTACGACGATATGTGTGTCGTTGATTTGCTGTGGTATAACTTTAAGAATCTCAACCGACTCGTTTCGTTCATTTACAAGAGCGACGTCCCAACTAGTCATATCCATAGTGTAACTTCTGTACAGATTAGCAGATCTGCACCTTGTGGTCTTGCCGAAGCAAAAGCATTCACTGCATCCCTTTTCGTTGCCTGCTTGAAGATTGAACATGCCCTCTTTACATACATCACAGGCAGATCCCTGGACATTATCCTTACAGTAACATTCAGCTGAGTCTTGATCGCAAATAGCGTTGGTTGTACCACGTACATCACAATCGCATTTGTCACAATAGGGGAAGGCGAAGTGTCCATCCTTACACTTGTCGCACTGCCTGTTTACAACATTCTCTTTGCAGTGGCAGTTACCTGTGAGCAAGTCACACTGAGGATTGTTGTCAACAACACCATATGGTGAGCAGTTGCATTCGTCACATCCAATCTGCGGTGCATATCCATATGTGCCGGGTTCACACTGGTCACAGAGCTTACCAGTCACGTGTTGCGGACAATGACATTCTCCAGTCTCTGAATCACAGGAGGCCGTACTTGGACACTTACATTTACGGCAATTCGGAAAACCGTAATAGCCAGGTTTACAAATATTACATCTGCGGCCGATAATGTTTGGTTTACAAGGACACTGGCCACCGAATTTCGCACAGTCAAGGCTCGCTGAACCTTCGACGTCACATCTGCAAGGCAGCGCACCGTTGTTGTAATTGCTGGTGATAGAGAAGACAGAGTCACGACAGAAGCCCTCTTCGGCCGTGTTAATGAAGAAGTTGTTGGTACCGCATGTTTTGATAAATTCTTTGGTCTGATCAAATTGAAGCTTTTTGAGGTAGACGTCGGTGTATTGGTCGGCTGGAATCACGAGGATGTAATCCAGCCAGATACCTTTTCCGGTATTGTCTTTAAGCGTTATGACGAAGTTTTCTATCAACTGGAAGCGGGTATTATCTGCAAAAATAGATAATTGTTCGAAATGTTTAGCTGCTTTTTAATATGGAAAAAAAACATTTTTTTTGTAATAGTTACCATCTAGCTGACGAACGAGACTTCGACAACCACTATTGCTTGGACAATGTGCCATAGGTACCTTAGCTTCATAAAACTTTCCATTTTGAACGAGAACCTCCAGATCGAATTCCGGATAATCTGGTTGATAATATTGCACTACAAACACATAATCACCAGGATGTGGTACCTTTGCTGGAATATCAATTGGTGAAATTTGCTCATTTAGGTAAATAAATTTGGAACTGTTATCGTAAATTCCATCGGGTGTAGTAGCGACATCTGTGATCTGATTGTTTTGCTCTAATTCAATTTTTTTAGCATCGGGAGTCTCGGGGAATACGCCTTGGACACACTCGCCGTTCTTTCTGACGCATACTGATTTTGGATTCAAAAAGTCGATAGACCATTCTTGAGCTGGTATCGCGACGATGGACTTGATGGCCACATTTCTGCCAGGATCACCCTCTACCACAACTGTCACATAATTTGTGGGGAAGTTCATGTAGGCGACTCTACCTGTCGTATCGGTGATAACTTGTCGACAGACGCTTGTGTACGTACACGGATACAGAGTTGCCTGAAATGAAAAGTATATTTGTTTATAAGCAACCAATCAAATGTAAGTACAGTATATCGTATACAAATAAAACGTTACCTTGCCATTATCTATAGCATTAACCTCGATGAAAACGGTGGCAGTAAGAGCCTCTGTATTCGGTGGTGTGACGTAAGTAATGATTAACACGTGAGGTTCAGGCTTCGTTACTCTCAACTCAAAGTGTACCTTTTTCTGTACATCATTGATAAGTGGTATTTTAGTCTCGCCCAATTCATCAAGTGTCTCTTGATCGGTTATATATTCCGTCAGAGGATTCCTGGCATTGTTGTCGCCAATGTAGCCACCGGTACCAAGGACTGAATCATATTTGTCAAGACTCGGGTATGCATAATGCCTGCACAGGCCCTTATAGCCAATTTTGCATGGCGTGCTGACATCCTGGGTAAGAATGCTAGCTTCGTAATACTCTGCTGGAAGAAGAACGAAATAGTCGAGGAACAAACCCTTCTCAATTGTAATGGTAACGGTCCAGTGACCAGGGTTCATGACCATAACTGATGGGAGGTTTCCTTGAGCACCTAAAAAATCAAATGTTTTAATAATAAACAATTATGATTTGAATATGTAAATGATGAAGTTTTCAATGATCTCGTATGCTTATAGAGATGAAAAAGAATAAAACAAACATCTTACCAGCAACAGTAACGAATGAAGGTTTGTCAGTTGCCTTGAACTGTACCTTGAAGTGTTGCTCAACTTCAAGATGACTATCTGGTGTAACTGTCACGAATCCAAGTATCGGCTCGTTATTTGGATTAACATACCGCAAAACCATACGGTACAAAGATGATTTCGGCACCTCAATTTCGTGGATGATCTTGTTCCACAAAGGCGAGAAGACAGCGTAGCCTCGCCAGCTATAGTCTGGGAAAAATTCTTCCTCAGCGCGATAATTTACAGAACGATTGCTAGGTGTACGGCCATCTTCAGCTTCGTATTGATACTGATGTAACGTGGGGAAGTAATGCATCCGCATTGGTTTGTTGCAAGTTTGGCCCTCGATACGGCTACGACAATGGCACTGGCCGGTCTCCTTGTTACATGACATGCTCAGCGATCCACCAATGTTGCACGAGCATTCTTAGGTACAGAAACGAAATATTTGTTAAGTTCTAGATCATAGAAGCTAGATATTCGGTATGAAAGTACGCTTGGAAACTTACCGGAACAACCGAATAGATTACTCTCTTGTAGATTGTACATGCCGTCGATACACATCGAACAGTCTCGACCTGTTACGGCAGGTTTGCAAATGCACTGACCAGTTTTTCCGTCACACTCGCCAATGCTGCCGATTACACCAGGGATATTGCACCGGCAATCTGACCAAACAAAGTAATAGTCTCATTACATGCTATCGTATGTATCGTGTAACGAATATTTATTCAATTGAAACGCAATAATTATTTCGAACATATATTTCCTAAAAATTTACCTTCGCATCCATCAGGATTGTTATGTTGTAAATTCCAGAATAATCTTTTGCATTGATTACAAATTCTGCCTTCGACACGCTGTTTGCACTGGCAGAGTTCACCTGCTGGTAAGCTACCACAGCCCTGGAATGTACCAGCGATACCAGCGGGATCGCAATTGCAACCCTCACACGTTGGGAAGTTGTAAAAGTTCTCCTTACATTTATCGCAACGATCACCGTCAAAATTGTCACGGCATTGGCATTTGCCATCCATGTCACAAGAGACACCAATTGAACCGTGAACATCGCAGTTGCAGCCTGGAAAAATTTTAATGAGTAAATTAACACTTGAAGTAATCCACTGTAATGTTTATTTCATTGAAACGGCATTATTATAATAGTACTTGATTAGAAAAGTATATGTACAATGATGCACAATGTTTCATCATAATATCATCAGAATAAACAAATATTACTCCGATGAATGTGACAAAATAGATGGAAGAAATACTCACCAGTACACTCTGGATAATTGTAATAGCCGGGCGCGCACTGATTGCAAGTCTTGCCGACGAAGTTGGAAATACAAGAACATTTGCCGCTGGCGTCGCAGCTCACAGATGATGTGCCATTTTTACTACAATTGCAAGGTTCACAGTTCGGGTAACCGTAGTAGCCGCTGATACATTGATCGCAACGAGGACCACCGTAACCTTCTTTGCAAATGCACTGTCCGTTCGATTTGTCACAAACACCAGGCTCTGTGCCTCGAGTGTCGCATTCGCAATCTAAACAATTAAATATTTTGCAATATAGTTTATTACGATATATGAATTGAATTTAACATGTATATTTATGGAAAGTACAAAATTATTCGAATTTTTAAAAAGTGGTAAATCGTTTTAAGATAGGAATATATAAAAATTATTTTCTCGCACTAGTATCAACATTTACCTTAAAACGTGATTGTTTTTTTTATGTTTATTATAAATTTTTCAACTAACTATTGAGTCTTTTTTTTCACGGCGTTTTATTAGACTTGATATTCTTTTTTTCTGCACTTCCATAGATTGTTTTTATCTTAATTTTTATACAGTTCGAAAAACTCCAAATAATGGCGATGGTTTATGCATTAATGTAGAAGTGTGATTACATCGGCCTTTAAACGTATATTACTTTTAATCTTTATAAAATCCTTATTTAACTTTCTAGATTCAAGTTTCAACAAAAACCCATTTGAATAAGATTTATTTTTTCGATTAAAATAAAGCAAAAACTTTCTTTATTTTTTTCTTCTCCATTCATTCTCCATTATTGAACATTCAAATGTTGTGCAATATAATAAACATCGTATAATTATAAATTGAGCTAACTCACATGTACACGTAGGGTAATCATAGTACCCATCCTCGCACATATCGCAGCTTCTACCACCGTAGTTGTTCTTGCATGTACAATTTCCAGAAATTACGTCGCAAACGTTGTCAAGTGATCCAACTGGGTTGCAATCGCATGCTGAAATATTTCAATATATTTTTTTTATATAAATAATCTAGATAAAATTATAAAAATTTCTTTTACCAACCACACCAATAACTATATTTATCATTCAAAATAATACTTACGCAAACAGTTGGGAAAATCGTAATATCCCTCAGCACATATGTCACAGTAGTAGCCAGCGTAGTTTTCTTTACATGGACATTGACCTTCAGTGGCCTCACAATGGTAACCATCAGTACCATTAAGATTGCACTCGCAAGGACGACAATCCGGGTAGCCAAAGTAGCCATAGCTACAAGAGTCACATTTGGGAGCACTGAACGCTGGTAGACACTCGCACTGACCAGTTGAGTCAAAGCAGTTGCCAGTGGAGAAGAAGAAGTCGCAGTCACAGGCTGTTAACAGTATATGTACATATTTTATTTTTATTTTTTAAAAAAAATATTGCATATCTTAAGGATAATTACGGATAATCCTAATTATTTATATATTTATGTGTTATATTTCGAGAAAAACTCACGTTGACAAACGTCCGTTGCATTAAGCGGTTTATCTGCTGGTCTGTAGTATTTTGGCTTACAACGGTTGCAATTTCTTCCCTCGGTGTTGTGTTTGCAGTTCTTGCAAACACCGCCACCTTCATAGTTTCCGTGGATGTCCAATGACAGATGTTTTTCGTCAACTTCTGGATCATAGTCACACTCGTCCGAGTGTCCAAAGCAGTTACATGCTGTAAAAATAAATACGAATTTTAAGTTACGATAAAAAACATCTACATAAAATTCTATTTTAAGAGAACGTAAAAGGAACTGCTTTCAAAATCTTGAAGATATTATTTTTTGTGAATTAATTTTATACCTAATTAATCTACTTTTTGGATTGGAAGTACTATTAGGTAGCAGCATTGTTTTATTTTCAATAACAGGATTGCGAAGGATTAAATCATAAACAATTATCTTCAGAGGGTCAAAATCACAAGTATAGTAAGTCACATTTGTTATTTTAGAGAAAACGAAAAAGATACTAACGTTCGCAGACAAATTTTTTAGAGTATGTGGACTGCCTCCATTTCTTTTGTTCAAATCCTTTACAACAAGTGTTACATTGTGGTCCACAAGTATTATGTTGGCACTGACAGAGCAGCTTCTTTGGTTGATATGGGTCAAGTGCATCACAAGTATCGGCGTGACCGTTGCACATACATCGTCCTCCAATACTGATATCTTTGATGGAATAAAAGTACTAGAAAACAAAAATTTTCGTTTAGAAACATGAAATGATAACGATAATTTTTAAAAATCAAATTTTTTAGGATTTATGTATCGCCGATTGTTCTGATTTTGTATAAATAAATAGAAGAAATAAAATATTACGATGGTTATAAAAAATTGTGTACAGTCAAATTGAAATTATTTTATTGCGCGTTCTATATGCGCTTTTTTAAAAGACAAAAAATTAATATAATGGACTAGTATAATTCTTGTAATATAATAATATTTGTATTATCATTATTTTACCTTTTATCTTTTTAGAGTATGTAGTTCAATTTTTTATGCATATTTATAACTTTTTGATTGAAACATTTTTTATTTTACTTGAATCAATCTATTATTATCAATAAAAGTTTCTAGTAAAAAAATTTCTTTGATATTATATATCTCTTGATCATTCAAGAATTTTTTTCATCAACATTTATAGTAACCTCATCTGTTTTACAGTCCCTCGTTATAGAAAAATTACGATAAAACTATATACTTACACGTCTTGTTACTGTCGGATCTTGCCTCCTCACGGACATCAAGTGTCCCAACAAATTCTTTGTCTTCATAAAACTAAACCTAACGTTTGTCGCTTTTGTCCACTCCTGCAGCACGGTTGAGTTAAAATAATGTTTCGCTGAAGGTCTATTATTCAAAATTGAAATCGGTATCTCGCCACCTTCCAATGGAACAATACCCGAGTATTCAGTAGTACAGATGACGGAATCATCACGTGTGATTGGTGTATGACTGTCGACACCAAAGTACGTTATACAGTCGCTGTCCGAGTCCGCAAAGTACTGCCATGGCGTGAAGGTCTTACCATTGTCTGTTGACTTTTCTAGGGCCCAAAGTCGGGGTCTAGGTGAGTTACCCATGCGTACAAATACGTAAGCTACGTGGAATGGCTATAGAAAATGGTATATTGGTTATTGTTTAAAGCTATGTAGGTGAGATAAAAGAGTTTAATTGGTTCTAATTATCGTAAAAATTAGTATTTTTGGGTATCTATACATATAATTATTTCATTATCTTAATCCCAAACCTGTGCATTATAAGGAGATACCTTATCATAATAGTATTTATTGCCACTTAATAGGAACAATTAATGCTAAGAAGGCTTAACTCATGATAATGACTTCACAGATAAATAATAGATCCTTTAAAAACATTAAGAGTGAAATAAGATTTTATGTGTAAAAGTCGACAAAGCCAAATACAAGATATTTATCAATTTTTGTTTTCTCATTAAAAATTTCTGCGTTATCATTTTATAAAAAAAAACAACTTTTCTCAAAAATGATTGTTTTTCTCACTAAATAAATTTGAAGTAACATAATCAAAATATAGATTATAGGTTTAATAACCGATATTAATTTTATGAAGGTTTCCTAAGTACTTATTTAGATATCTTCTGTTTAACAAGTGCCGAAAGAAATCTGTCATCATAAAACTGTTTTGATTTAATTCAGTTGATTGATCCAGAGAGAATAGAGGCTATAATCTAATATGTTTGAATATACAAGATTGACTTCTTGAGTTTAAGTATTTAAAGATAGATAATTTAAAATAGTAACTATGATTATTTTATTTATCAAAATTACGTTATTATCGTATAATATCAACTGATTTGAGGACAAGTTTAAATTAAAACTAACTTGATCATGTTCAATTTAAAGAAAGAATACATAATAATAATGATTCATTATTATTATAATTCGACTACTAATTAGATAAATTTCGACAAAAATGTAAAACGATTTCAAATACGAAAGATTTTTTTTTAGATGGTATCTCTTTTTTCCTTATCTTAAAAAATAATTATTTTGCATAGGCGACTGAAAGAATGAGTAAAGTGTATTTTCCCGATGTTTAAAATAAAATCGTCTTACTATAAAATATAATGGAGTTAAAAGTAAAGTATGGGAAAACAACATTTTTACGCTGCCGTGAAATATTTTTACAGAAATTTACCCATACTATAATCTTGAATTACTCTTTTAAACTTTTTCTGTAATTCTGGTATACAAAGACATAAATGCCGCTTTCTGAAACTTTTTGGGCTTGTGTAAATTTATGAATAAAAATTCTAAAACTATCTCTTGTTATTACAGCAATGATAGTATTTATGTTTATTAAATACCCATTTGTTATTATTTAATAATTCTTTTCAAAACTCATTAATTCACCTTTAATACAATGTTTTAAAATATTAATCTAAAGTCTACATATTTTGAAAACAAAAAAAAAAAAATCTTATTAGAAAAACGCTGTAAAATTAAAACATGATAATATATAGCAATATTACTTTACTATAAACATAAGCTATAGAAAGTTTTGAAACAATTAAAACATGAAAGATTTTGAAGTGCATTTCCGTACATTCGAAAATAGACTAGAACGTTCCAAGAAATTTCCTCCATCGATGAATACATATGCTCGCAAGCCACACAAGAAAGGCTAAAAGATTAGGGAGATCGAGGGAGGGACCGACAAACTCAGAGGTTTGGCCACCAGATGTGCGTACTTGCCACGATGCTTCACTCGTCATCAAAAGCTATAGGGAGCTCACGTAGAGAGTTAACTTTTTATCTATAGAACTGTTTCCAGAAAATAATTTAAGAAAAACAACATATATTTGTTTAAAAAAATCTATCGTTTCTCTATACATTCCCTTTAAATTCCTTCAACAATATTGATTAAAAATTAATGACAATCTTTTGTTCTTTCTAACACAAGTATCTTTGAATAAATTATATATAAATCAATTGTAAACATTTTTTTTATTCTTTCCAATTTAGCAGTATCCTTATTTTTCTTAACATTTAGTTTCATTTCAAATACCATAAGCATCTCTTCATTTCAAAGCATTTCGCTCAGCTTTATATATTTACAGGAAAAATATACTTCGTTATCTCAGTTTTTATTTTCCTGTAACTCACTTTGTCGGCATCGTTAGCCCACAACATCTATAATTTCATAACTAAATTTGAATGAATAGAGAATGGACAGAAAAATATAATATACGCGAAGCGTCGAACGATATCGGGATCCGCGGAAGAGGCTGTTATTTTAAAGGGCGATAAGGGGTGAGACTATCGCATCCGTTCGAGTCACAAGTCCCGTAAGATAAGAGAGAATCAACGAACGACAGTCAGGAAATCCTTACCCACGCATCCGATATACTTTTGCTCTGATTTTCAAGAAAATTATATGGTAATGTTTTAAAAGTTTGTGAAGAGTTGGTGGGTCATTAAAATGTTTTCGTATCATGCAGCTTAAACTATTATTTTTATTACTTATTGCTTACTTTATTTATTTTAAAATACCCTATAGACAAATGAACTTGAACATTTAAATGTAATTGTTTAGTCGCAGGCTATATATTACTATTATTTGAAAAAAAAGCTATTCTCATCAAACCTGTGGGAATCAGCAAATCTTTATATTATTTGGCAACATTCTACTGCTGTTTAAGATTAGTATAGAGTTTTAAAAAATTAATATTTGAATACTATAGTTTTGCGATTTATAGAGAACCAATTAAACAAACTCAAATAACAATTTATACCTGTCCGAAATCAATTGTAAGGTTGACTCTTTCATATTTCATGCCTCGTGATAAAGGCGGCGATTGCCACCAAGTCTCCATCCCGTCCACCGCAAACTCCGGCGGATGCTTTTTCTCAGGATCATCAGGATCGCAAACATCGCATTGCTGAAATTAATATAACACATATTGTTTCTACAACATACGACCTAAATAAAATAATTGAAAATTCTTAAAATTCAACACGGGGCCAGTTATGTATGTCCCTCCTAAAGTTATCAGGAGGTCAACTCCGGGTATCTCAGTTTTTTTTTTTTCCTTATCGCAAGACAGACAACTTTTTGTATATAGTTCTGTGCTCTTCCGTTGAATGAAATATAAGGGAATCTTATTTCTCTCCATGTAGCGTATCAAGTAACGCTGACCATTTGGAATGAAGAAATTACTCGGCGATAAATGTTACACACATATACGAGGGGTTATATATTATCCGTAAGAGAAGCTTCTATATAATCGCTTAGCGACAACGATAAAAGTTTTAATTCTTCGTGTGCTCATTTCAAAATATGCGAGAATATTTGGTAGATTAATTAAATTAATATAAATGTAAAAAAGAATTCAACTGTATAATTAACTATATATTATATTTTCACGAAAGAATCAGTTTATCTTAACTTTAAAAAAAATAACAGTTACTTCGTTTTGCTGTTATATATAGATTACTTTGACAAATAAGGAAATTTCGAATTTAATTCTAAGAACACGTATATCAATAATAAATTTTTATGGTAATTTCAAACTAAACCGAATCCCTCGAATTTTCTTACAACTATATTGCAAATAGCTTTTGTAGGTTTGAAGCAAAGTTCATTATAGCAAATCGAAAGAACATTATTTACAGTCGGCGATTGGCAATATTACATGTATATATACGCTCACAAAACGGTTTGTACGTCTAAACTCTCCCCACATATATATATATATATACATATATAGGTACCACCACAAAAAGCACTGAATTGCCTCTCGGCTTTTTATAGAACACCATAAATTTAGCCTTGCCTGCGCGGTCTCTACGTGCTTTATACTTCGTACATTTACATCCACACACACACACACACGTATATACATATACTCTTTCTCTCGTACAATAATTACAACATATTATCGAACCAAAAAAAAAAAAATAACTAAAAATAAGTTACCTGTCCTTGAATAATATTCTGATTAATATTAAGCTCCTGATCAGAATTAGCACCAACAAGTTGACAGTACAATTCAGGTCCAGTTGTATCGACACCACACGTAGATGTAGCTGTAATTGCTTTACCCTCAGCTAGATTGAAGTACGGAGGCGTTAGGATTTCAGCATCACAACGTCGACCCTGCATCAATGCTATTAGCACCAGCAGGACCAGAACCGTACTTCTACACCGCCTCGGCCCCATGGCTCTCCCCTTTATTTCTTTTTGTTATCCTTTTATATCTTTTCATATGTCTTTTGTATATATAATACCTTCTCTTCACTTTCCCCCTAAATTCTTACTTTATTAAAGTCAACAATACCAGAATCTTTTGTTTTAGGTTTTAACTATCGGTTAGATACTATATGTAATGTATCCGTATCTCTCTTCTATATATATAGCATGGGAAGCCACGCTCCTCGTTCGCCGGCTTCCCGTAGCGGACTGACTATATACGCGCGTTTGTAACGCGCTGCAACACACATGCAGTCCTAGGGTGAGCTCACCGCCCGCGCGAGAGAGTGAAAGAGAGAATAGAAGGAGGAAGAAGAAGAAGAAGAGAAGAGAAGAAAGAATACGCGTGTGTGTGTGTGCGGTCTTATATATACTGGATGCTGGGTGTATATACGAGCGTCTGCGCTTTCTCTCCTTCGCGTATGCTATACGTCCAAAATGTATATACTTACATCGCAAGAGATGACCGTGCACACAAGGGAACTGTTCCTTGGTTATAGGTGTATGTATGTGTGTGTGTGTGTGTGTAGGGAGAAGAAGGCGAGAAGGTAGAATGCGCAGGCCTAAATGACGCGCGCCCGCATAACTCGCGGAAGCTGAGAGTATGGAGTGTATATAAGTATGTAAACCTGCAGGAATATTATGAACGAAAATTTTGAAGTAACGGTCATGGAATATTTATAACGTATCTTGGAGGCAAAAGTGTATAATTATTTTAGTTTTTTTTTTTAAGATGTATTATTGTCAATTATTATTTGTATGGTAATTTCAAATATATAGCAGTTAATGTGGTGGTTATATTTAGGAAGACGTAACTTTATTAGTCGAAGTATGATTGGTCATTGTTTGGGTTTTAGTCGGAGAGGAAGTTTTGGAATGTAGACCAGAGCTCCGTTCATTTTAAGAAAACCTTTATGTGCGGTTTATTATATACCCCGGGTAGCTCGAGAATGATTTAGAACCGATTTTATAATCGGACAATACTTATTCGCATCGTTTTTAAGAAAGAATGCCAGTCTATAAAATTTTTGTAATTCATTAGTTTTCTTTTATTTTACAGCTAAATCTTTTTAAAATTTTATTTCTTTAATTGCCTTTGTGTGCTGTAGAAACTATTTTTTAATTTTCTCAAACGACGTTGAACGAACTTGTAATTATTGAAAAATATAAAGTATGAGCTAATCAAACTTTTGTCCATCTTACAATTATAGAAACTTGATATAAAGCGTATATTTAAAGATATACCTGTACTTGTCGGTATTTTGTTTAAATAGTTTTTGGTCGAGAGAATAAATTTTCAAACTGCTGTGGTTTTGAGAGTTTCAAAGCTAATATATGATGATTTTCTCAAATTCTGTGTAGCTTTGAATCCTCCAGTTATTTTGGAGCTGAGAGTTATATCCTATGTAAGAGAATATAATTGTAATAACCGAACATATAAGAATCGACATTCAATATTAGATCAATATATAAAGAAGGTTTAAAACGTAATAATTTTTTTTGTATAGATAATTAACTATGATGATTAAGCAATCGAATAATCAGAAAATGAGATGAGTTTTATAACTATAATTGTTATAAATATAAAAACCCAATAACCCGTTTTCCCCTTTCTCTTATTACGCAAAAAATTTTATGTCCCAACTGTTTCAATTTGCACGTCCGAATTTCAGAACCAAACAAAAATTTATAAATAAAGTAGATTTTATAAAGAGACATTAATCATTTTTAATATTAGTTAGCTTTTACTATGCGCATTATGGAATGTAATTGATTTATTTAAATCTAAAATCTGAGCTAGCTAACAAAGAATATGGATTCTCTAACATCTTGTTAAAATCTACCAACGGTGGGTTTAAAAATCTATCAATTATATTTTTAATTTACTGCAAACGGAGTTTGGTAACAAGGTATATACGAGTTCTATTAGAAGAGTAGGATCTTTCAAGAAACGGAAAAATTCGACTTGTCATAGAAGTATATTTAGATTGCAATGGAAAGAAGAAATAAACCATATTTTAAGAAATATGTCCCCATTTATAGAATGACATCGGGATTGTACTACACAACGACTTTAGACGGTAAAAAAGTGATCTACGCTAACTCAAAGACAAGGGTTATGAAAGGAAGGATTCTTCAAAAACCGATAGGACCAAATCAATAGAAAAAACCTAATTTTTTATTACCACAACGTTTGAAACATAGCTAACAAATTATCTGATTTATAATCCAACATGAATATTTGTTTTCCAACACCGAATATTACGTATATTATTTTTATTAAGATATGACTAAATAAACGTATTTATCAGATTCTGAAATTGAACTTCCAAAGTACTTTCTTTACAGATTGAACAGATCAATTTTAAGTAGTGAGTGTTCCGGAAGGGATGGAGCCGTGATAGCAGTCTACTCTCTCTCTCTTTCTTCTAAACAATATTTGAAGAATTACGCGTATACAAAGCCTGGTAGAAATCGATTCCATTATTTATCTAATAAATAACTAGTTTCCCCAATAATTGCTAAAAACTAGACACTTTTCTTGGCCATTTCTATCCATCATTGAAACAATTTTTTCAGTCATATTCTCCATTCAATAGACGGAATAATAGATTCAGTTTTTTCACAAATTTACATTAGCTTATTTATGAGTATTTAAAATATATTAAAGTTGACCAGTTTTTTTAGTTAGGAAATGGTTAATAAGAGGCTTGCTTTTATTACGAGGAATGAGAGAGACAGAATCAAACGGAAAAATAATCATTGTTTTCGTTTGTATCGCTTGAAACAGTATAAACTAAGTATAATTGAAACTAACAGTATAATTGAACTATAAACAAATTAAACATGAATAATTCGTATTTACATTTTAGTTAGCTATATTTTTTCAACGTTTCTTTTTAAATACATGATCTAATGACAGAGAAAATTTAGTAGGAGAATTTTAAGATTATCTTATTTCCATTAAATAGTTTCATCACTACCTAGAAATTAGCTATTTTTACTAGCTATTTATTATTTTCCTACCCATTTCAGTAGCTAACTTTCCTAAAAACTCAAAGATTTTCTGGACTTACGCCAACGATTTTAATAAAATAATGGCGTATATACTCAATAATACCTTCTTGTCTTGACGAATCTAGCAATCGACGGTGAAGTTGTTTGAAAAATTTTGGAAATCTACATATAGTTTGTCCAGTGCTCTGATTGTAGATCTTAACTCATGTGTTTTGGACATAATTAGCATTTCTATTAAAGACATAAAAGGAATAATTAATTGATTGGATTATTCTCTACGTTTTAGACCTCACTTCATTCGTTTTACGTTAATAAAAGAAACTGTAAAAACTCTATAT
>JAYJLV010021380.1:0-32500 GCA_036873485.1 Torymus texanus | reverse complement strand
CCTTTTTAAAGGTCAACCAATCAGAACACGTTTTAGTCGGCTTCACTTTTCTCGGATCTCTTTTTTAAAAAGGGATTGTGAGCATATTACAGATAAACTAACTCCTAATAAACTCCTAATCACCTTGCTAATTTAACGGCAGCAGACCAAGACGATCACAAATTAACAACACTAATTAATTGTGTAATTATTAAATTGGTCATTTCGCGCATTGAATGAAAATTATCTCGATGATAATCAATTACATAAACAATTATATAATTAAGCCATTTTTCTTGTAAATTCATCAAAAAATACCAATATATAAAAGGTCAATTACATCAATATCCTCAATAACAAGATGTTATCTTCCGACTCATAGCTGAAAATCTCTTAATTAACCGTAGACTTCTGATAGTGCGTGTACAAAGATATACGCCCGCTTACAAAAACCTCACCGATTCTCCAAATTTTATTCAATTTCCATTAAAACTTGCTCAATCCCGGTAATTCATAGAAACCTAAACCCAGAATTCTTTCGAGCGCACGTGAAGCGTACCATTATCCCCTTGGCGTTTTAATCACGCTCATGTATTCAGCGAAACTCGATTAGCTGTCATAATCTCCATAGACCAGGAATACATCAATTACGGAAATGAAATCCATATCCATAGTCTTCTTCTTTCTTCTCCCTTTTTAATAATCGACACTAACATGTACACGAGCAAAACCCATCATCACGCAACAGGCTGACGACTATGCTGCTGTCGATCGATCACATCACCGTTGCCACCACCTGTTCCGGAGTAAAAGAAAAAAAAAGGAGCGAGGGCAAATACAGGGATGGGGGGGATAGGATATAGGTGGTATATCAACCACACGTGTCGACCCGGTAATCACTAATTAATTGTGGCATCCGAGCGCTGCGTCCTTCGCTCCTTGATTAAAGCTCGTTCCCACGCGTGCGCACCTCCACGCGCGATCTTGATTATGTTTTTCTTTCGCGCTAACCAATTTCGCGGTAATGGTCATACTCGCGCGTACCTTAGATAGAACAAACTCGTGGATGCGGGCTTTTACGAGATATACGAGAGGCAAGGGAAAATGTGTAATGACTAGAGATTATGAACGTTTTAAGAGGTTTTTGTTGAGGGAGAAAGATAGCTTAAAAATACAGCACTAAGACGATTAATGAAGAGATGGACTTGCAAAACGAAATGAATTTCAATATTCCATGAGCTTAGTTGCTGTGAGAGGAGAAAATCCCTTTTTTTTTTATTCTGAACACACTTCGATATTTGGAATTACAGTGATTGAAAGTACAGTGGTTATTGGTTTGGGGATTTATAAATAAAAAGAACAAGTTGATATCGTAACATCTATGATTTTATGAACTAAAATATTCAATCTAAAAGTATCTAATAAATATAGTAGTAGTAGGCAGTATATTGAATAGATAAAATATTGATTAGCCCATTAACATAATTAGTGGTCATAACCATGAATAAAACTTGTTATTACTGCAGCAATGGTAACGTGCGACTAATAATTTCAAGGAAGAATTTGCATGCCATCCAAAAAAATTACGGTAATTTTGGTTTATGGAAATTTAAAATCGATACATTTTCATACTCCGAAATAAGAATAATAATGTAGAAATACGGACCGTTGGGCTTGATGAATCGAGCTTCTTAAACACGCCACTTTACTCGGTTAATTTATGCATTAACTTTTTTTTCGGCACGTTCAATGAATTATTGAAGCCTCGGCAACTTCTACATATTTACAAACTATACAGATGCCTCCGGAAGCTATTCGCTCTTTCTCTCTCGCTTTCTCTCTCTCCAGCCAATATTTACTTGACTTCGACGAATGTTTATTCAATTGAGTGAAAAACAATTCTTGGAATGAGCAAATATTTATTTCAAACGGGTAAACTCAGGCAGAGCTGAAACACAACGGGCAAGCGTATCATAGATTGCGGCGCCTCTTCTTTTTTTTTTGTCCAGTAGCGGTAAGATAGATCCTCGATAAAAAAGAAAATTCCTCCGGCTATCCAGGAAGAGGATCAGAGAATAGAGGGTAAAAAGATCGGGCGATCGTCGTCATGGCAACTGGTTTGTTCGCCTTCTAGTCTCCAAAAAAGGTCGCCAATTTATTCAGAGACTCCAAGCTCGTACTCACATGACAATTAATCAGCGTTTTCAATGAACACGTGCATACACGTACGCTTTACTTCGAATTGTTTGCGGTCACGAAACAAGTAGTGCAGCGCATTTTTAGTCGGACACGTGTGCGTTTCTCGTAGTTTTGTAGATGGGATAGTCGTGGGGATACTTTTTGCGAATAAGAAACTTCTTGAGTTCTACTCGAGAGATTGAATAATTTAGCTAATCGAATGGAAAGCGTACGAGATTTGGAACGTTGAGAACGTACTTCTACTTTTAATAGGACTGTCTACTAAATGGTTTAGTTACATATTTATTTGATAAGAAGATTTTAGCTTAGTTGTCTTCGTCCTATTAAAATTATTACTTAATTGATGCGATATTGCGTTTTTATGTGTTCTTTAAACTATAATTATTCATGCAAATATTTTATTACAGGCATCATAAAAAATACTTTGGAAACTAAAGCTCGTAAAGGCGGAATATTAAATTTCCATCTATACTGTCAATATCAATATTTATTATAGGAAAGTCTAATCTGATACAAGAAACGTATAAAGTTTTATGTGCTTTTATGAAAAATGCGCGATATCTATTTTTGCTTTAAAGGAATATCAACCATCATAAAGATATATATCAACCCTTATATTTACATTTCTTACTCGTAGATTTTCAGATATCTTCTCTGAAAAGAATTAACTATCGAGCTAAAGTATTTATACTTCGTTGGTAGCCTAAAAATAATCATCTGATGAAAGAAACGAAATGCTTTACGGGTACCTGAAATAGTTACGGAGCAGAAATTTAATTAAGTATTTTCTGATGTAAGCAGTAAGTAGACGCAGGTGCAAGTGATTGCATATCGATTTTCTTGAATACAACTTCGACGAGTTCTTCTATAATTTCCTTCAAGCGCGATAATTCACAAAAATGAATGAGAGGAGTTTGAGATTTATCAGGTATTTTGCATTATAGGACCATCACGAATATTTTTATTCTTTTTATGTATGTCACGAATAGAAATTTTTCAAATTATCGTTCGATATAAATAAAATCAATCATAATTATTATATTAATTACCTAATTTTTAAAATCAGATAGGCGAAACCGAACAGAAAAACGATTAATTCATTTAGTATTTGATATTATTAATAAATTTTTCTAATTAATTATAAATTGGTAATGCGATAGCATTTGGTGCACCAGTTCTGCCGATAATAAATTGGTCACGCTTGGTATCAGGCTTCGGTTCTCGTTAAATATAAATATGCGTGTACAGTGTCATTAATTATTTTAATAAATTGCTATTATAAGCTTGAAAAGAATGCTTTCAGTTAAAAAAAAATTAAAATTCATATTAATAGTCACATTTGCAATTAAATCCTCTCTTAAAAAAGTGGTGATAGGATGTTGTGAAGAATTTAAAGAAGCAATGTGATTGGTTAATAATTAAATATCGGTTTTAATGGCGCCAAAATTCAAAATATTCTTTATTATAAAATGAATATTCTGATATGAATTAATAAAACAATTTATACGTGTATTTGAATAGATTAGTAAAACCATTGTTAAGTTACTCAATATATTCTAATTAATAAAAATTTTGTACCTAATAATTTTATTACAAAATAAATGCCGTTTCGACTTATTTCTTAACCTCAAAAATTAGAATTTATTACTATCTGTTATTTACTATATATTACTATCTGTTATTTACTATAAACTTTGTGAGAGAGAATGTTAATAAAAACAAGTATTCATGAAGTCGAAAATATTTGATAATAAATTCTGTTCTATAAAAAAATTGAGTGCGTAGCGCACATGGATATGACTAGTTTATAAAAGTTTTTCATTAAAGTACAATTTTCTATCAATTTTTACGTGTCAAGCATAAAAAATTGAATCAATTTTCGTTGATTAAATGAAATGAAAGATTTTTAGGTCATTCGATGTCCCGAGATAAAGCAATTAAAATCAAGTTATAAACAAATTATAAAATAAACCATAAAAAATAATGTATTCATTTAAATTCGAAAATATGTATATTTATGAAAAAATAATTAATTTAATTAGAAAAAGCTATACTGATTTGTTTGAAAACTTAGTCCGACATTAAGATTCATTTTAAATCAGTAGTAAAAGAATATATATAGTAAGACGGAGCGCATGGATTCTCTGCTACGTTTACTTTCGAGTGTACAATAATTGAATTAGTTTTAGACGCTTGGAGTTTTAAACTTTAACGTAATTAGCTATTTAGCTTTTTTATACTTTTGCGATCTTTTGCCTTTATCGTAATTTGCGAGTTTCGTACGATACGAAACAGTTTTCCTAATCTTGCATTTACTCGCGTCGAGAGGTTGAACTTAACGCGCTAAGTTTTGATTAACTTGTGACGGTGCTTGAGAGGAAAAAATAGCAAATTACAGAATAACTATCCCCACGGGTTCCATTCGCATTGTAATTACTTCCCATTTAATTAAAATATTTTATTTTGACAACAAACTGTTATTTACTGCATACAAAGTTCACTTCTGGTTTAATCAGAGTAATTTTTAATTAAAAGTACCGGATGCATCAACTAATGAGAAGCTCTAAAATATGCGTACGAATTTTAGTTTTGTTTGGTTAATTTCTATTATTTTTTTTTTTTTCATTTTTATAGATCTTTCTACAATTCAGAATTTACTTTGGTAGCATATTATAAAAAAAAAATGAATTAATTTTCTCTGCCTTCAAAACCGTCAGACGTATCCTGTCGAATTCGAGAAGTGAAAAATGCAAGTCAGCCTATGAAAATGGAAAATGCTTGGAAATATATTCGCCCGGAGATATCGTTTCTTTTCATTCTTTATTTTCAGTATACGCTTACGCTACTCGACAGAAAATTTTACGGGCGTCGTCATCCTCGCCTCCTTAACAGCTCTTACTCACTCAAAGCGATTTGAATTTCAAATTTAATAAAACAAGAGTCGTATTTCCCTCCTTTAACCCGTCATGATTCATTCTCACTCTCATCCTCTTCCTGTACTTCCTGACGCAAATAGCAGTCCACGGGCGATTCTTAATTCATGATTCTCATGTCCTATCTTCCTTCTCTCTCTCCCTTTCTTTTTGCCTCTCTTTATCTTTTTCTTTTCTCTTTTGCGTGACGGAAATGAGAAAGGATCTCGTATAATCACATCTCGTACGCGCACACGGTTTCACCATGATTTGCCGAATTGATTCGTGCCTTTGTCAGCGCATTCGTCTATCGTGCCTATCCGGGTTTATGTGATTTCAAAGCGCCAGAACTAATCGATCCATTCGTTTCTCCCCCGCCTATAACAGTAACGCACATAGGAAAAACGTTTCTTATACTTTGTGCTATATATTCAGGGTTGATTGGAACGATTGAAATATGACGGTTGTTTTGGAGGGTTGTATATTTTATCGCGATGATCAAAGTGATATTAGCCGACTATTAGTTTTACGAGATATAAACATCGTATATATCTCGTATAATAGTTTAATTATTAAATGTATTATTTGAAGCCAGTTAAATATTTGCAGTACTTTTGTTAAACGATCAAATACTCGGAAAAAGCATGAGAAAATTTGTTTTATTAGAATCGGGAATTTAAGTGTTTCATTGCATTTTTTAATAGAATATTTGAAGCAAGAACCATCGAATTCCATTGCTTCCGTTACCTACAAGATTAATTTTCTTTATACTCAAATCTTGCGTACAATAAGACTGTTTCAACGACAGAATTAAAAAAAATTTCTTCTTAATACATGTAAATATACCATCACCATTCGCAACATTAATGACACGAATTATGATGCGAATCGAACGTGTTCCATCGTTATACATTTCGCATGATAATTAAACCACAATTTCACATGAAAAAATTCCATCCATAAAGAACATTTACGATGCAACCTCAATATTGTACAACAAAAGCTCGCTTAAAATTCCTCCCTCAAACTCATACAACCAATTATATTATTTATACCACCAATGTTCCAAATTATTACACCATCATGAAATTACTAAATAAATTGCCTCCCATGCTGGCGCCAATATTCGTTTGACCCCCTATATCGATATAGACGAGCGCACATGTTAACGGGCATCTGTCACGGCGTAGGAACAAAAAAGAAACGAAAAAAAAAACTTCCCCAAAAGCCATTATCAATTAACCTTATCGGGTCTAATGCTCTATTAGGATAGCACTGGCCGTTGAACCTTTCCTTCTCTTTCTCTCCCACGAGAGGTGGAAGGGGTGGTAAGTTCGTCAAACCTTTTATCGCTTATCAGGCGGTTATTAATTGCGAGCACGTTTGCTATTACAGATCCTAACCATACTGTATATAGATACATTTTCACGGTAGCTATGTATCCCACGCGAAAATCACCACCGTGCCTATATTAACGCTGTTTCCGATGAATTATTAATCTCGCTCGCAAGCATTTACCGTGAAAATGGTAACGTTCTGCGTTAAGAATGCCGAGTGGTCGAATAACATCAATTCCCTACGCGTGGTATCACATTTCATTATATCTCTGCCTGTCATCGTCGAAAAAAAACAAAGTTGACCATACCATTTTCCAATCACTGCATGAGTACACGCGTTCAATCAAGCGAATTGAGAATAAAGAGTAAATTTATTGCGAATAATACTGTTGCAATATATCGGCCATCCTATCTAAATTGCAGATCCCCTTGGCAATTACGCCGCTTTTGATATGGAGAACTGCAGTGAACGTAATTCAGTGATACGCGGGTATATCTGTGTATAAGCGCCGGGAGGATGTAATCAAGTTGAGAAAAAGTAAAATTCATTAAATTATCTACATTCTCGCACACAAGCAGTAAGTATGTCCATTGATTAATTCGTTAACGAAACAACAAAACATTACAGTGATTGCTTTGGAGAGGGCGGCTTATCCTCTCTCTCCATTGGCTCTTTACTGTCGAGAGTGTGTACACGTGTACTACGACTCCCGAGGTACACGAGCTTTGATATTCTACGCGCAACTAGGCCAATATTATCTCCTCAACGCATCCGTAATCGACGCTGAGCTACTTCAGGGTATCGTGCATTCGAGCATCTCCTTGTGATATTATCGAAAGTCCACGCGATGTCGCAAAGAGCAGGAGAGAGAGAACACGTTATCGCCTTACGAGAATCATCGAAGTACTTTCAAAGTTCAAAGCTTATTTGCTGGAGGACTGAATTGTTATCGAAATTTATAGGGTAGACTTGGAAACTAAATATTAAGTGCGTATCTCTTGCTGTTTGCAGTTCATTAAGCATTCCTGTGGTACGACTATCTTAAGTAAACGGTTTATGTAGTAGGAGAGTATACGAGAAAACGTAACGTGAGTATTGAAACGGCAGAAGAAGTCTTTGAAACTTCGAACGTAAAAATGCGGGTTTGATAAACTGTGATAACGTAAAGATACAATTGGGAATCACGGATGGAGGAAGGAAAAGAAGGAAATAGGCCGCTCAAAAAGAAATCGAGAGAAGCTTTAAAGTCTCTCAAGGCAGGTTGTTAAGGAAAGATCAACAAAAGATTTCTACTTTCACAAGAGAGAAAAGGTAGAGCTGCAAAGTCAAGATGCCGCAAACATTTGGGGTCTTACTTTGAGAATAAGGTTAAACTGAAGGAATTTGAGACTCTTACGGTCGTTCGTTTGTCATTAAACTTTGTGACTACGTTTAGCGCCTTTCAAACTTCATACTCTGCAAGAAGTTTTGCACTGAAAAAATAATTTCATGCGATTTCGCAGAACTGTCTGCAATAATGGGAATGCAACAAGAGAAACCAATAAAAACTTGCTCCCATAAATTTAGTTTATGCAGATTTATGCAAACGCACTACCTATTATTATTTTTCCTTTTTTAATATATATTTTACGTTGCGATAAGCAAACAATCCTCATTAGAGGAAACCATCATCACCATTAAAAAATTAATCCCTCACTGCACCTCAATCAGTAGATAAACAGAAATACTCCCCCAAAGTGCTAACCCCACATTGACCATAGTAGCAATCCAACCTTACTTATTAAACTACAAATCCCCTCGTTATTCGCCCAGCTCACCTGCAGATACGCGTAAACACGCATCACGTAGGCCGGTAGATTGAGACAGAAGAAGACACTCGATACGATGAGCAACATCTTAGTGACACGTGCTTGGTGCACCGCCGGCGGCGAATCCTTTGTCGATGCCCTCGCCTTCAGTGATGTTCTCACGCTGTCAACTCTCCAGACTGCCTTCACAATCAACGAGTTTAGCACGACGATAATGAAGAAGGGTAGAGCAAATGTAAGAATCGTGTCAAGGAAGTTGAGGGCACTTGCTATCTTGTCCCAGCCTTCGGCTATGTAGCAGACTTCCTTTGTATCGAGAAGCCTGATTCGTGAGTAAAGTAGAACTGGACTGCAGAGGATGAGGCCTGCAATCGTCACACCGGCTATCAGGTATTTGGCACGATTTACCGTACACATCCACTGACGCCGAAGGGGATAGCATACGGCTACGAAACGCTCAACCGTGAACGCCACGACGAACCTGTAAATGTAGATATCAGAATAAATTAGCGGGATGACGGTTGTAGAGAGAAGGAGGAAGATTGACAGAACTATGGAATTACGGATCGGAGTGACGTGAATGCGTGCAATGTGTTTGTGTGAGGTTTTGTAGGTATGAAGTTTCATTGTAAGCTTTAGAAGTTGCAAAGGGAATTCTGTCTATTCTACGAGGGATATTTATGCAACATCAGTAATTGGTGAATTAAAGTATTGACATTGATTGGAATACCAAATTCTTCGGAATGTTTAATATATTTTTTTTTAGATATAAGGACTAATTTTCGTTAATCAATAATGTGCTGCCGTCAAACAGTTACTTTGAGAAGATTCGCGGTCATTTAAAAAATGCACATAAAAACTTGAATGCGATAAGAGTGAAACGTTTTTGTAGAATTTAATAGAATATATAAGGTGTCGTAGTGAGTGTGGAATTACTTCGTAATATATATCCAAGGTGAACTCGGAAAATGCAAGAAGAGCGTTTAAGTCGGATTACACTCGTGATTAGTGGTCTTTTGTACGATGGGTCAGACACTTCAATAACGAAATTTTATTCTACTTCACCATTAAATTCTCAATTTATTGTTACAATTAATTTTTTCGGAGATATTTATTTAACGAATATAATTTTTTGACGTTTGTTTGGCTGATTTATTAACCGACAGTGGAAGTAAAGAAATTATTTAGTTTAAACTGACGGAACAGTAAATGTTTGTGTGCGAATAAATATATTAAAGTAAAGCTTTTGATAGATAAAAGGTAATCTTTGCCAATATTTATCCATTTTAAAATAGTAGTTAAAAATGCATTGCCATATGGTCATTTAGTTTGTAATGACTAATACACTACAAGAAATTTTTTATCCGTATAATCTTGAAATTCGCGGTAAAAATTAATGTCCACATGGCGTACTAACGCTGTAGCACTTAGAGATATTGTTGTGTGTACGAATAAACTCTGTTTTCCGTTCAAAATGGAAAAGGTAGCAATAAATCCATTAAAAAAGTTAAGAAATAACTATGATACTGTTATTAGAGGGCAAATCATAACTTGTTCTAATTTTTCTTTTAAATAATTTAATGGACATTAGACAATGCTTAAGTTCTTTATATTTTGTACAATTATAGTCCAAAGAGTTGCCAATATAGAAATTATTTGAGTAATTTTTTAATTTGAAAAACCCTAGAAAACTTGATGATTTAAAAATGTTTTCTGTTTCTTTTTTATTTTCAGCATTGGGTGTCAAAATTCAAATGTATAAGATCCTTGAAATAATGAAAAAATATTACATAAAAATTCGTTAAATAAATTACTTAGCAGAAATTATAGATTAACTACTTATTTAAATACACTTGCAAGTGTTCTTACCATGGTAAGAATTTATCGACAATTGACAATGATTTTTAAATAAGTGTATATTTTTATTATTATCATAATAAATTTATACATTGTAAATAAATCAATCTGAACTCGCAATAAAATAAAGAGCGACTCGAAATTTATTACTGATACTTTGGTATCCATATATATGTGTATAAATTCAGAATGAAATATCGACGTTTTAATCTCGGCCTGTAAGCAACGTGTTTAAAGAGTAGACCTCGTGAAATATGCGTCCGAGGGAATATCAAATTTTCCGCTTGTACACGCGCGGACCGAAAAGTCAATGATAATAATCCGCAAAGGACGCAATTAATTCAAAACGCGTGTACAGCATAAAGGTACGGAAATCCTTTAAAAAGCAGATGGTTATTGACCGCTGGAGAATAGCATCAGGTGCTGTCTAATTGATTTTGTATTAAATGAAAATTGCGTTATGTACCGGGTTGGGGTTAGATGCCATAATCCCATTATTGGTGAACTAACGGTAGTGGTCTGTTATTAATAATGGAAAATATCATAATTTTTAATTAAAATATATCTGGGGAAACTTTTCGTTTTTCTATAACCTTTGTCTGCTTCACATTATATTTTAAAATTTGTCAGTTATAAAACGAAAAAGGAACGAAAATAAATATGGCATATTTATTCGAAAACAAATATTTATCTCCGGAAAAGCTAAAATACTGAAGCCCGTGTCATGGTCGAAGTGTCTGTTGAATAACGTACAAGACAGGAGACATCACCTCTCAGCAGACCAATAACTATTCTGCAATGCACTTGACATGTTTAATAGCGCGGTGTTAGCTCTGGTCGTCGTGTATATTTGTCACACTTTATTACTTAATTCTTATCGTATAAAATAAACACGTGACGATTGCCCAGTCGTCTGAGTTATTTTAAACAAAAAGTTTAGTTTAAAGGTTGAAAGTGCAAATGGCCCTTAGGTGTCGATAAATTTGGTATAACGATTAAAAAGTTTGATCATCACCCATCCAGCTTGAATTATCTGTAGTTACTGCACGTACTTCAGTGACCAATCGTTTGAGAGTTCAGTGCGAGACGACAAGCGTACATATAACAGACTGTAGGGATTTTTCAACAGTAAAGAGAAAACGTTTTCCGATTCTACGTGGTTTCGAACTCGTGATCAAGTGTTCGGGGACCAAATGCCGAGATTGAGAAATAGCTCGAGCTATCGGAAATTTTCAAAGTGGATTATTATATTTGTGTAAAATTAATAGGTTTTTTTATTTGTTTTGGAAAGACAATTTCGTTTGATAACGGAAAATGTCAGTTGCTGTATCAAGAACCACGCGTTGTGCTTCGAAGATATAATATTGTCTCAAATTTAAAAGCGTGCAATCCGATACGGGAAATTTATGAAATAATTAAGAAGAAGTTTAGCAGCGCTCGTTAAAATCATCTTAATAAAATGTATTAATGAATTTAATGAAATCATTAATAATTATAAATAAGTATACAAAAAATTTTACATTTTTTTTTTGATATATTTATTTTATAATTATTTTGATTTTTTTACTTTTTAACATATTATTTATAATTTCAACAGCTGATCTTATTTGAAAATCTCTTTGAATTCGCAGCATTTTATTATTTCCCAATTAAAATTCAACCATTAACAAGGAAAAATTCAAAAGGGAACAATTGCGAGATATTCGCATTAGCCGATAGCCCCACACCATCACCAGCTTCTTAAATAATGAATTAAAATTTAATCAAACTATTCCTCGACCCGACAAATCAACCTCCGCACTTTCCTCATCGAACTATCCCCAACCATAAACAAATAACTTGCTTCACATACGTCGTATCAGCATGTATACCGGAAAATAATCCGCAGGTCATTAATCTCGTAACATTAGTTATCGTAGACATTAATAATACGCACACCCACACGCACGATAATTACCCAGTGTAACTGCGCGCACACGTTCGTATTTATTGTGTGGGTGTATATGTATACATATATACTAAATTATCGTAGAACGATTCCGTGAGAAGCTCACCGTATAAGCGCGTTACACCCTCGTTATACGCTCTCTAACACGTGAGCGCAGGAGTCTGCGCTTCTATTGTTCTAATTGATGTGATTAATCGGACGGCATCCTAACACTGGGATCGTGCGTATACGTATATAGTCGGACGACGGATTAATATGTGCGCGGCGTCAGCCGTTAAAACGTTCGTTTTTGCATAGCTAACTGGATTTTATACTTGGACGCTCTTTTGAGGCGATTTATGGTACACTCATGCGATGATGGAATGTTCTATGTTACACGTGGATATGAGGGTTGGCTTTTAGCATGCTCTCTTAAATTACTTGATTTCTTTTTTTTTTTTTTAACATCGAGATGGATGGGGATTGAAAGTTGTTTTTTTTCTGTTTTTGAAATCATTGCCGAGGATTTGACTTTACTTGGAAATTTTAATCTTATCTCATGAATAGGCTTTTAACTGCTACGCAAATGATTACGGAGTATTGAATACGAGTTGTGTAATACACTGGTTGGTTCTCAGCTGCAAAGCGCTTATGCGAATGATAATTAGAACTTAGTATATAATAGAGTTGGTCGGTTAGTGAAGGAGCGAAGGATTAGATGACTATAAACCATGTAAAGATCGAAATTGCATTCGAGATATACTTAGAAATTTTCGTTAAACACATTTAAATAATAAGAACTTGTTTCGTTGATTTTTAGTAATCCGCAGAATGTGAATAACTTGGTTATGCGTAGGTACTGATACGAATTGATGTCTGTTTACGTGCACTTTAACTTTGTACTGTTAAATGTACGCTAGTTTTAAATTAAGAGCTTAACTAGACTACTCCATATGAGGATAAACTAACTCGGTTTAAAATTAAAACATTTCTAATATTCGGTTAATATTTCAAATTATTTATACTAAATATTTCATTATAGAGAATTTTCTGCTAACAAACCTTGTGAATTTAAATACATAAATTATCTTGCGCTGAACCGACACACTTTTTTCTGGGGCACACGAGTAAATTTTACGATGATTGACAGAGAAAAAGGTCCTGGGTTTACTACTACAAATAAATGACATGTAACATCTTAATTTAATGACTAAGCAAGTATTTAAAAGATGGAAAATATTATCTGTTTTGTAGGTTTCATGCTCGTAGATCATGTTTATGTTTTGATTATTGTTATCCGTTATACTTGCGTCGACGCGTTTATGTCGCACTAACATCTGTCTTTATCTCAGTCATGAATTAATTAATACCAGTTGTCAATTCATATCAGTAACGTTAAAATACGCGTAACATTTGACCCATATTTCAGGATTATTTTTATTAAAAAATTCTCTGCACGTGCAAATAAACACCCAGTTACACTGTATAAACGCACAGTTGAGCAATATCAAGGTGAGTTTACACGTTGAAGAGTCAATTTTATATAAATTTGTATTTTATGGTGTCAAGAGAAATACGCTTGTCGTTGCAACCGCATGTTTACGACATCCTAAAAGTTTCGTCGAGTGCCTGGCTTACATCCATCGATTACTGAAACTGCAGGATAGTTCAAAGTCTACAGTATTTCAATAAAATTCATTAAACTTCAATATGATAACTGCTAGAAAATTTTATTGCGAGTAAATATTTTATATTTTTAGTACTCAAAAATTATATAATGAATTCGAAAAATCAACTAACGTAATAATTCTACAATGTTAAAATTTTTTCTGAGAAATTTATGATTAAAAAAGTATTTTCGTTTTAAAGCTTTAATATTATCTTTTGGTCCGATTTTATAATTATTTAACCGCGGTTAGCATTATTCTCTCGGTACGGACGATATTGTAATAAAAATATTCGTTTCATTTTTACGGTATATAGGAAAAGAATAAGCTATAGCTACGTTGGCTTATTGAAATTTCACGTAACTCCGTCTATCGTAACATTCTAAGCATTTCTTATTATTTTTCTCGATCCTGAAAATCTTCTCCGACGAATTTTTGACCTGAAAACAAAAAGATATAACAACAAACGTTTGTCGGGACAAAAGGATTCTTTCAGCTGCGAAAACACGCCGAGCACTTCTAATTTATCTGACTCTTCGTAAGACTGACCATTTGTTACGCGCCAACGAATTTTGGCAACTCGTCGTGAAGCTAAATTCCTTTGGAACGAATTCCCCGTCAATTCACTTTCCCCATATACGCAAGTAATTTTACGTTTATTCGTTCATATTTTGTTTTATGTAGCATTGTTTTATAAAATTGTCCTATTAAATTTAATTTTCTTTATTTTTATGTTACTAAGGGACGTTTTTCTCATAATGACAACTAATGGAAATTTAAAGCAATCTGTGTACGACAATCGTTATTTATATTTCAGTTAATTCTTAATATCCCTCTTTTAGTAAATTTTCCAATCTAGAAATAATTTCGTTGTGAGAAATGTCGATAACTACACCGCATGAAATTTTAAGGTTAATAGGTAACAATAATGGCTCTAATTATTTGCAGGCATATCGTCGCGTTTTTACCACATAATTGTGGGTAATGATGGCATGTAGATTGTTATTAAACTTGGCGTTATTAATGATGTGGTCGTCTAGTGCTTGTGAATCAATAATACATAGGCTACGGCTATGTGGGTTTTGGCATTTGAAAGTAAACGAAATAGAGAAATGCAAATTATTGAAAAAGTATAGAACGTTATACCATGAATGTATTAGTAAATCAACTTGATTCATTTCGAGAAAAGGATTTTGTCACCCCTTAGGTTACGCGTCCAGAGTTTTTCAATTAAATTTCGCAGCTGTGAATAATGAAATCATAATTTTTTGTAATAAATCCTGCACTTAGTTTTTCGAGATCGTCTAATTTTCATATTAAATTATACCCACTTTCGATATTATACTAGATTTTTCGCTGCGAAAATTCAGTGTATTTGTGATGTAGAAAATTTTGCTGTATTTATGCAATGCTTACTTAATAATATATTAAAATCATAAACTCCATATTTTAAAAATTCCTTTTTCGACTTTATCAAGAAAAAAATGGTACATTTCATAAATTGCCTTTTTGCGTGGGTGAATGGGTTTTGCATTAATGTTGATCTTATAAGAAACTAAACTTTTTTTTAATTAGTTTCGATTTTTATTATTAGTTATTTTAAAATTTACTGTTGTTATATTCATTGTACAAAGCAAAAATCTGTTTAATAGTTAATTTATAAGAGTCTTTGTGAATTTAAAATGTTATTTGTCTATAACCTTTGCTTTCTATAAACTATCTTCATGAATCTCCATCATAAAAGCTTACAAAAACTATAAAAATTTTTTTAGCTAACCTACATTACGCGTATTAGTTTCACACAATGCTTGTAGTGTGTGTTTATTATGCGTTGACTTCCCCAAAACAAACGAATCCGTCTTCTATGCCATTCTCGTGCTTTGTCTGCTATCCATCTGATAATTGAGAGTGAGACAAGCGCAACCCCCTTAACACGCGATACATTTGCGTGCATAAAAATATCTCCGAAAAAAAATGTAAGCTCTCACTCATTTTGACTCAGGGCTTATTAGACAACGAGTCCAATTACTCGTTTTTCTTAATGGAACGAATAACGAATTGGGATTTAAAAGAAAAATATCGTGTTGTTGACGTTATGATGAGGGGTGATATGTTATATAAGTTTTCTTCGCATAGTTGAATACAAAATAAATTAAATACTCGACTCGTTATGACACTATACTGAGTAAAATTTGGAAAATCGATCATTAAAATCTCATTAGTCTCACAATCCAATGTAAATATAGTACTTATGATTAAATATTCAATAATTACGACTGAGTAATTTATCCCATTAAATGATTACTTATTATGCTTAATAATTGTTTTCATAATACCATTTAACCCATTAATTTATTAAATCTCAAACATTTCTCTCGTTATGACATAATTCAATATCCCTCGAATTAATCCCACCAAAAAAAAACCCTTAAACCCAGAAAACCCGTTGCGAAGGAGAAAAAAGTGACCTTCTTTCCGTTCGTGACTTTGACGAGTACCGCACGGATTTCTAGCGTTTTATTCACCGAGACGTTCATGCTCCAAGAAGCACAAGTTTAAGGAGACAACATCGCGACGCATATAACGACACATAAGACGAGATCGCACGTTATTGGCTTTCAAGAAGTCACATATGTCGCAAGTTTCAAGCGCAAATCTTCAATGTTTATTAATGGGATTTAATGTCACAATAGTTTGGGAGAATGCATTCAGCTAGAATTGATCAAATAATGTGAATAAAATTGCGTTTTTCTTTTTGAAATTCCGATAAGTTCCTTCGATCGTTCAAGTTAAGCTACTACGTAACTGTGCATTTATTGCAGGTATACTTGATCGAGCTCAAGAAGGTAACATAATAACTTTCAACGTAAGATTTATTTTCTCGGTCGTCGGCAGTTGTTTACGCTTTCCAGGAACTTCGCGGTGAACATTAGACTTTATCAACAATGATTGAATCCGTTCAGATCTGAGCTTTTGTTATCGGCAAAGTTAACTTCTCGCTATTGATTGGCCGAGAGTTCATAAACTAAAAGTTTAAGTTTGGAATTGCAATTATATGAATTTCGGAGACGATTTGGGGTCACGATTTTGACGGTTCCTATTGTTGCATAGTTGGATTTTGTGTGTCAATAACGATTGAGGAGATTAATGTAAGCCAGTCATTCCTCCAAAGTTTCGAGGTTCTAACAATCATGCTGCGTATCGTGTATTTTTTAATGTTTACTCTATCGTTTGTCATTTTTCAAATGACTTGGGAAAAAGTTGTAAATGTCTAAAGAAAAGCACGAAAATGCAGCTGATGATTACATAGCCGAGTTCTTTCCTTCGAGAAAATCAATATTTTACTTACTCCAGAAAATATTGATTGTCTGGCCGTTAGTTACATTCACGCGGCATTATAGGAAAAATCTCAAGAGAGATATTTAGTTATGAGTAAAACGTTAAATTACTAGTAAACTATTTATAATTACTCCGTTTCTGCATAAAAGATATGAATTATTTCTAGTAATGGCTGGCAGCTCAAAAGTCGAACAGATCATTAAAGAAATGTTACCGTTTTTGAGAGTATATGGAAAATAATTTTATTCACTGTGTATTATTTTCATCTGAATACGAATTACCATTAAACAATGACCTATTTGTACATCCAATTTATGCTACCAGTAGAACTTACGACGTATAATAGACTCGTACCCTTTGTCTCGGTAACATTAATAAGCTACAACATTTGAGCTTTCCTCAATGATGGCTCAGTAACAAGTTACGCAAAGTCAATGATCGACAGGCTGACATACCCCCCCCCCCCACCCCCACACACACATATACAGATATACACGCGTGCATAAAGAGAATACAACAAGCAAAAGGAAACAACACAATAGCACCGCACCATGCGCTCAGGAAGCTGCAGACGTAAGTCAGATAGACGAAGAACTGGCAGAATCCCTGCATGTTGACGACGTTGACGTTGATCAGGCCTAACCAAGCAGTCAAGACAGATATAAGGAATCCAGTGTCGCTGACCGCCAACGCAGCGAGGTAAAAGCTCGATGAAGTCCGACGCATCTTAGATGCAAAGACGACGTAGACGGAAAGGCAGTTGCCTAGACTACCGAGAACGACAAGCGCCGGTAAATAGTACATCTCGAGGCCGTTGATTAAGCTCCAGGTGATGGGATAGTTGACGTTGTCCGTGACGTTGACGACGGTAGCGTCATTGCCCGATACCGCGTCCGAGCTCGTGTGATTCAACCTCGTCGCAGGCATCTTTACAGTTTCTTTCTGTCTCTCTCTCTCACTTTTTTTTTGTCTATCTATGCTAGATTTTGATTGAATTTAGGAAGTGAAAGAGATTTTATCTCTTGTTACGAGGTTTGCACGCGCACTGACGATGATCGTTTCGGTGGAGAGCCTCCGGCGATGCTTCAGCTATAATGGCCATCGTCGTTGCTGGCTTACGTCTCTGACGCCTCATCGTTGTTGATTTGATTGATCACTTTGCTGCGAGATCACGTTCACTATTCATAGAGAGACTTCGTTGCATTACCGTTGAACGTAGCCTTAATGGGTTAAAGTTCATTCTGATGTTTACGAGTGAATTTTAAGGATCTTCTTGAGAGGATGATAATTAAATGATGAATCATTTAATAATCGCCCTCATGGTTTAAATTACCCAAGATATTAATTGTTTATGAAATTTTATTTTTTAAATTGTTTTAATTATCACGAATAATTTATGCAATTTTAATAAACTTCAATTTTTTTTATTGGAAACGATATCAATCATATTAGCGTTTCTTTTGGCGATGGAAAAAAATACCAATTTAGTACTGAATAATACGGAAAAGGTTGGTAATTTGATTTTTGATATTTTATACATTTTTTATAAATTAATTTTGCCAGTATTCGTATTGAATTCTTTTGAATTTTTTATTTTAATATGAAGCTTAATTATTGGTAAAAATTTTGTTTTTACGCGTATACTTCCTTTTTGAATAATGACTCATGTCAATTAAATAATACGAGAGAGATCAAGTGTTCTAAAGTCACTGAATTTCCGTTAAATTTTAATAATTTCCTGGTATTGAACAATTTGGTAATAATTTTATTCATTAGCAATTTGACAGACCATATTTATTCAATATAATTCAATGAACAGTAAGTTTTCTTTGTAAACATCGTATCTTTTTCTTTCAACTCGCTAGCTTTAGCCGAAGTGTCAAATGCATGTCAGGTTCGTTTGAAATGAGGTTAAATCACATTTTTGAACACTCTAACTTTACGTGTTTATTATTTTTAGCGTATTAACTGCGGGACTAAGTTATTTTACGGCAAAACTTCGGTGTAAGTTAGAAATTTTTTTAAGCTTTCGGCTTCTATGAGTTTTTAGACCCTGAGCTTCTATTATTAAACTTAGAAATATCATCAATCTTAAGCCAAGCACTATATTAGTTTCCCATTTTATCGTGCTTCTCGTTTAATAATCCATATTTCACTTTTTCCGTCATTAATTATACCTCTGAATTAAAACGCGTAAATACAGGGTAGGGTCAAACAATGTTTATTAGAAAAAGATTAAAATAGAAAAGATTTCGCTTACAACGGGAAAGATATCCGTTTATAAACACAATCGTACTGACAATACGAAGGAATAGATTACAAACAAAAATGGCCCAGTTTTACAACAGTTTGAAAAATTAATTTAAAATAACACGTTCAATGAAATAGTAGTTCAAACAATCGATAAAAATAGTAATTGTGGGTTCCCTTTGCCTGTGTAAACATGCAATCTGTAATGACATTTTTTTATTCTGATAAAAGACTAAACAAATTTGAAATAGTTTTACAAATGTAATTATGAGTTTTAAATAACACAATTGGTTTTTTTTATTGTGAGATAGAATTGCAATTGCCTAAACTACGAACTGACCGATTTCCAATTAAACTTTTATAATCAATATTTTTATATAAAAACAAATTCTAAGCAATTATTCTTTAATGAAAATATTTAGTTTAAAATGATAACTTAATGTTAAAAGTTTACTTTTCATTTAATTAAACGGATTTTTATGGAAAATTGAATATTAAATGAAATACTAACCGAAATTTTTATTTCGAATTTAATTTATTTTTAATAACCGAAGCTTTATCAAAAATGATCGAAAAGCCTTTTCCAGCCGTAAAACTCTAAAGACATTTATTTTTTTAATTTACGTTTAATTTACCAATTCGTTTAAAGGGTCCCCTCTTAAAAAAAAAACAATAATTTATCAAATTTACCATTGATTTGCAATAATTTTGTCTAAACGATTTATCAAACTCAAGACCTCCTGTCAACCACTTCTTCGACCTCCAAAAAAAAAACAGTCCCCCAAAAGAAAAAATAAATCACAATTTCCCCCTCACTGTTGACACACACGATGACAGCAGCATCAGCTGCACCATCACACTACTGCCTCATTATAATTCTCGTCACTACACACCAACAATACACACACACGTACGGCTCCCGGCACTCGCACTGCCGCTTTGAAAGCTTACGCGTAAGAGGGCGAAAGATAGAGAAGAGACGAGGAGGACGCATCGGGCGTCCGCTTGCGAGGAACGCGCCGAGCCTTTTGCCGGTGCGCATAGTCGTCGGGTTTTCCTCCCGGCAAACAACGGCGCCAGCGCCGCCGCAACCGTCGTATAGCCGCCGCCGCAACCGCTACTACAGCTGCTGTGTATACGTACGTATATAGAGGCGCCTATACAATAAGTGAGCAGCTTTTATCGTGAATAGCTAGACTTTTCGAATCAAATTGGCGCACCTGCGTAGTTAACGATATAAAGTGGTTCGAAATTCCCAAATGTTTGTGAGTGTAATGGGAAAGGGAATTTTGCGATTAGTGGAAAGTTGGCAATTTGGAGCGCGAAGGGTTGGTATATAGGGAAGTTCGCGTGCGTATGTGCGTGATCAATGAGTTAGAGCGAGCTATTTCGATCTTCCGAAGGCGGATGCGTATAAATTTGTACGTCTCGCTGGCGCTTTTGGAAGGAAATACGATGACGGCTTCGAGAGGTTTATATCTAGGCAAAAGTTTTCAAGTTTTTTTTTTCCAGTTTACATTATGTAATATATTTATATAAAGATTTATTAAGTGTCCATTTTGCCTTTGTACGAAGAAATTAGCTGAATTTCTGCAGTACTGAGGTGTAAAACTAGAACTGGATTTTATAATTGGAGATGTATGAAATTAAAAAAGAAACGATGGTAACAAATCTGAAATTGATTGATTAAACATTATTCAAGAATGTATCTGATTTCATGCTGTATTTATTTTCAAATTCAAGTGAAATGAACATTTGAACAATAAAAGAAGTTGAGTTGAACTTTTAGAATGAATTCATATAAACATTGTTATATAATAAAAATGAATATCATAATAGTAATAGCTTTAGAAAATGCGAATATGTGATGTATAGCTATTTTATTACTGAATAGTCTTCTTGAATTATTTGATTTACAAATACACTTCCTCTTATGAAGAACGTAAATATTTCATTATTTCTTCTATCAGAGAGAATGAAAATAATCAAATTTTGTTTGATTTTATTAGCCAGTCATGGCCTTCGGGCCAATTACACACATATATACTGGATAGATACGAGTCGACATTGACTACTGCCGGTGATTCTCTATTAACCATTTTAGTAGTTTCCGTTTATTTATATCAGTTCTAATTTTAGATCTCTAATCTTGCAACATACAACAAAGGAAAATATTACATATTAGAATGAATTATTATGAAATTATTTTAGTTTTCTAATTATTTTCGACAAATTCAAGTCCATTCTGGAGAGCTCTTCATAGAAAAATTGAAGGTTTATGACTCATTCCTTGCTTTGTAAAAATAAATTAAGATTTTATGTGCTGGAGGTGTCAAAGAAATGGATAAAATCTAAACATCGATCGGCTTTTATCAAAGCCATAGCTTAATAAAGAGCTTTGTGGTGTATTATAGAAAACTATAAAATCATAGAATGTGAAATTTAAATTTAATGGTTTGTTAAAATGTAAACTATCGCCGTTATTTCAATTTATAACATGATGTCTTTTATATTCTAGTTTATTCTGTGATAGGGCAATAAAATACTTTATGTTTGACTCAATTCATGACATACTACTTGTTGACATGTGAAACGTATAGTAAAAATTTTAATTTTAATTGAATAGAATTCAAACAGATGTAACATCCTATTTTTAATAATATTGATTTAATTCCTAAACATTTCTTTTTTAAAAAAGCGTCGTCCCGCCCTTCGTGTATACAAATAATACATTCATAAAATGTTCTATTTTATATACAATTTCTCTACAGTTTTATTTTATTATTTCATTATTGTAAATTCATGTTCGAAAAAATCAGTTTGTCCCGCCTTTCCTACATGAAAAGTGAAAAGATTTAACTTTTTCGCACCGTTGATTTCAACTACAATTGACCAAACTGCATAAGAAATTCTAGAAATTTGGTTTTCTATAGCATTGATATTTTCTATTCTTTACACCTTTTTAGATATTTACACGACAAAGGCATATACGAATATTTTGAATTGTCCAGTATTTTTATAATACATAATACCAGGCTCTAAAATATACATAGATTCGTTTCTTTCGAATGTTGCATATAATATTTTTCAAAAGAAAAAAATCTTTATTACAATTATTAATAAATTACTAATAGTTGAAGCAGTTAGTTTTCCGAATAAATAACATCTAGAACTCAGTACGTTAGAATATATATAGAATTCACTTAACTGCTTAAGTTCACGAGCTCGTGGGTTATACGACCATCAATTACAGCACCCGGATTAGATGACAATCTGCGTTGTCGGTCCAGCCGGTCTTTAATTTCGTTAACTGTTTGATGGCGCAGAAAATACGTGCTCACAAATCGTACCAGTGAGAGATTATCTCCTGATTTTAATAAAACTTCGGTGAAATGTATTCTCTAGGATAACAACATCAACAAATAATTCAGAAGTTAGCTCCTTGTTTAGAAGTAAGAGTCAAAATAGATGACTAGATAAAAGCATAATGCTTTTATAATTAATGTATATACATATAGTATATATGTAGGACTATGCCATTTCTTTTCCTACAAATTTTTCCTCTTAATAAATATTTTATCATAAATTAAAATTTAAATTATAAGTTCTACATAAAATATTTTAAATTCTTAATAATGTTAATAGTTCAAAAAATCGATTAAATTTCAATCCATATTGTGATTCCATATTATTAGTAAACTGATATTATCTATAACAAAATTGTAAATATGAAAAGTATACTTCACCTTCTATTTTAATTAACCCGTTAATTATAACAAATGTACTTCAAATGTTTCCATGTAAAATGCATTAATCAAGAAAAGCTGCCGAAGTAAAAAAGCTCTGTCGTCACAATAAAATTTATTATTATTATTTATTTATTATTTTATTTTTTATTATTGGTTGTTAGATACGAGATGGTAACATGGCGTAGAAAATTAAAAATTTTCTTTTGCTCTTTTATTTATGGTGTAACTTTCAAATTTACTCTAAAAAACGAACTATAAGAATTTTAAATTTTATAATTAACATAAAAAGATTATATTTTAAAAATTTTAATCGAATGCATTCTGGACATAAAAAATGCGCGTAATTTTTCTAATAAAAATTTAATAATTATGTCCCAACATAATTAAGTTAAATATATCACAATTTATAAAATGTTTTAATGTAAAAGGGTATTTATATTACATAAAATATGCATTAATCAACATGCGATAAAATATTAGGTAAAACAATTATACTGATTTTACCTAAGAAATATTAATTTTAAAAATATTATCTTTTTTTATTATCACAGTTTTATATAACATTGTCTGATAATTAACTTTTTTCTTTGCATTTCGTTGTCAATTACATTGATTTATTTTTATATATTATTTTTTTTAGCAATATTGACATTTTATAATCTAAAAATTTAAACAACTTTGATAGACGATTATCAATCATTATAAAAAATAACATATCATAAAGCTTTAAAGGATCACGATCTACTACTCACACCTTCGCAAAATTCGCTTGAACATCCTCAACATTTCTTCTTAATAAAGCTTAGTAAAATATAAAATATTACTTTTCTGTGAATTTGGTGGTACGAGGAGAACTTGCATTTGATCTTCATTCTTGCAGATAACCATGATCTTGCGTATTCATTATTTTTAACTTCCCGCAAGCAAACACACACCGCACGCGCAGCGTGTCATTAATCAAACCGGATTATCCCTGCAACGACGATACACCCAGCATTAATAAAATATTCTCCTTAGACGTCTTCTTTCCTCTGCCCCTTTCTCCTTCTTTCCAGTGCTGTCCGGACCTCGGATGCATTTTAGGAGCGATTTAAAACAGTTTCGACAGGTGCCGTCCTCTTACAGAAATATCTGAATTATACGAGGTCCTTCCGGCTCCTGTAGCCATTAATAACTTGAAGAGCCCCTCACGCCCTCTATTCTCGAGGTTATTTATCATGGTTTTTCGGTAGAACAGAGGAGAATGAATGTGAAAACCGCACGAATACGTTAGCTCTGACGAATTTGGACCCTTAGCGCGTATCCGAGGACTTGCTTTCACCGTGGGTTTCAATTCATTTGCATGCTGCTCGAGAGACTTTCAATGATGGATTTTTTTTTTTAAAAGTTATGTGTATATTGGAAGAAATAATCAATGATCGTTACTAGCAGATTACGGATCTAGAACGTAGAATAAGTTTTTCATGCAATCTGATAGTTTTTGAATGCAGAATCATTAATTCTAAAAAAACACACTGCCAATACGTATATTTCTGAAAGTAATGTATTGAAACCATTTTTTTTTTTAAATTGTAAAGAAATTCTTTTCAAGAATTTTTTGTTACGAATTTCTTATTTTTAATTGTTTATCCCGCGTTTTGGAAGGAACTATAATATATAAGAGATTTTATTTTTGAATTACGAAAAAGTCGAAAAGTAATATTTGAAGAATCGAAAATTCACCATAAAACCAAAACGCATCTGCGAAACAAAAAATGTATTTTTTCTCCGAATTCGTACAAAAAAAATACAGATGTGTACGTACATACACACACATACACATATCCATACAGACATTTTCTAAAAGCACGTGATTCAAACTTCTAACACCTCTAATCGCGTTTCTATAGCGATAAAACAAAATTGAAAATTTTACTATTACATAACTTTCTCTAAGTAGAAGCAATATTTATATATTAATAATTTAAGTTATATTAAAATAAATTTAGAAACGTGTTTTATAATATATTTTGAATGAAATTGGCAATAGCTTTATATTTGACTACTGCATGTCACCAACGGAAGACCGTTAAAAAATATCATTTAATCAATATTTCAAACCAGATCCCTTTCAAGTTATATTTCTTGATTTAAATCGTACTTTTAAGGTTTGAAAATAATAAAAACACTATGAAATGATGTTCAAGGTTCCGAGTACTTCACTTTGATCCTTCTCAGAAAAGTAAGACAATGTAAAATCTTATTCTAAGTATATAGGTAGCATTACTTGGTTTGAGTCCTTCCACTTGACTGCGGTAGTCAACAAAGACTTTTCGCTTACATAAAAACGTGATGAACGGAAATAGTAAATTGCTAAACAAAAAATAAAGTTATAATATACCACCATTAAATAATTTTATTTACCGTTTTTATAATATAATCAACTACACTTTATAGTGAAACGCGAATGGTTGAAATTTGAACTAAAATTATACGCTGATCTGACAAATATACCAAGATCTTTTTTTTTCTTTTTAGAAAATTATTATAATCATTTTTCAAGCCACGTGCCAATAGACCCCCGCTGTATACACGCGCAAAACAGCATAAAACCCATCAGAGCTTTCGTTTAGCGCCGACTATATAGCTACTATATTCGTCATGCCTTCGAACGCACATCTGCCAACGAAAAAGAAAAATCTCTCGTGAGGCGCCGTCGCTCCTGACACGCACTTTTTATCCTCCGTTTCGTTCTCTCTCTCTCTCTCTTCTCGCTTACCCGCTATCTTACTTACTTCGTCTATTTATATCCGGCTCGAACCGTATCGCACTTTATCCGCTATCGCTCGCCGCTTCCTCCCTCTTTTTCGCGCTAGCAGCGAAATTAATAAACAGCTACTGCTGCTTCTTGCGCTTTATCGATATCAGAAATTGATTTTTCAAGCCGCCAACTCGTCCGTACACGCGCGCGGCTGGCTTGCCATTATTCCTCGAGAGAAGCTTTTGCGCGACGTCCCCATCAAGCCGGATATTTTCGTCGTTGCGGAATGGAAAGAGTGATGTGATGCTTTGGACATGGGGGATGGGGGGGATGAAGTGCGATTTTTATGTATAAATGCGGATCGACGTTTGAAGCGAGACTGGAATTTTGTGCTAGTGAACGTGAATGGACGACGACGACGATAGGGTGCAGATATGTGTATTGGAATGATTGCTACGTATGTGCGCTGAATACGTGAGCCATGTATGATTCGGACATTTTTCATGTACTTACCGAGATGATATGTCGAGGATGTAGCATTTGGATGCAACGTGCTCTTAATATATGCTCCCAGGTTTCCTTCGTAAAAACATATAGCTACTTTTCAATACGTGATAGGGAACGAGAGCATTAGTCGGTGGAAAAAGTTGGTAGTGATAATTTTTTAATAGAAAACTTTAACTGTTTTTATCTGTTGAAAATACTTGAATTTTCATGGTATGTAGAAAAATTGCTACGTTTATGCTAATTCTAACCGTATCGATGGCAATTTTAACTGTAAGAGAAATCCATGTTTAGATTTTATTATTTGCGTTCCGATTAGATTTACTCTTAATTATAAAGTTATTATTTAATATTATAAAATTCATGACCAATCATCGCAATATTCATTTATTTTTGTAAGTATGTTATACGATTTCTTCCTTTGTGTATACAAAGTGATCTGATAAACTGATATTTTATTTAAATTGAATCTGAAACAAATAGATTCGTAAAGTGAACGAAATCATTTATATCAATAGAACTTTAACGAAAAAATTATCTGTCCACGCTTATCTTGTTTTTCTTTTTCTCGAGGATTAACATCTGAACATAAAAGACAGTAAATTCGAATGCTTATTTCCATATTCAATACCCACCGTGCCCTATATTCCTTCAATAGATAGAAAACAAATAAAGAAAGTGCTAATCTCGTACTGTGAAGAACGGTTTTACGTAACACAGAACTATTGTGTACAGGATAGAAAGGAAGTTAAAGAATTTTAAATTTGACACTCACGCAAAAAATTTAATAAAAGTTTTACGAAGAGTGTAACTATTTGCGTATATGGAGATAAATTCTCTAGTAAATTTTACAAGATACTATTGTAATTCTCTCACAGACTGCTCATCTGACAAATTTTACTATGTACTATTGTAATTTTTTGCAGAGAACCTACGAATTTTTCTAAAAAATTCTTGTAAAAATGCCAATATGGGTAGTCTGTGAGAAAATTACAATAGTACCTTGTAAAATTTACTAGAGAATTTCTCTCCGTGTAAGAAAAGCATCTATTGTAGAACAATTCATTCCTATCCATAGCTGCAAAAAAAATTCGAATTTATTGTGATAAATTTTGAACAATTTTATTGTACAGTTTTATAAATGAATGAAACTGCTAGATTTTATTTTTTTCTTCTCTATCTCCTTTGAGGAGGTTCGATGCCAAAATGAACCATAAAATAACTTTCCATATATTACAGGAGAACGTTTACGCGAATGCGATAAACTACATCGATTCCGAGTACTACGGTAAATGCAAACCCACGAGTTCGCAAATTGTGGGAGAATGTGCGTGGTTTGCGGAGATGTGGTGCGTGATGCGAGGTCCTCCAAACTCCGTGAGCTCAAAGCTATCGAATCTTCTTAATAAAAATTCAGAAATTATTATCATTCGCTTCGCATTCGATGAAGATTAGGATTTTTTATTTTTTACGCGTTTATTGGAATGGTTTATAAGCCCCGAGTCGAGTTTTCATGTAAGTTCGACATTCCAAACCAACATGAGCTTTAAGTTTTCATATTTGCATTAATGAGTCGTGTGAAACGTTTTTAATTTAGTAGCACTGGATTACTGATAAATTTTATTCTGTTCCTTAGAATAAAATTATCAAATTTTATAATAACAAGATTTTATAAAAATATTTGTGAAAATAGTGACAACATTGTTTTTAAGGTATAAAATAAAACTAGAAGAAAATGTTAAATACACCAATTACTAAAAGATACGAGTATGGAAGGTCTGTCCTTCTTTTACACAAGTTAAATGTTAAAGCGAATGAAAATAATAAGATTAATTAGATCTGACGTCGTTGGAAGGTTATCCACTTGTTCTAAAAGCTCATTTTTTAAAATATAAAATGATGGGAGAAAAAGTAATTCTTTTAATTCATCAATCAAGTAGAAAATTTTACACGTAAATTAATTGAACATTTCATTTTTTTAAATTATTTCATTCTAATTTTGTATTCAGTAACTTATTTAATTCATTTTTTTTGTGTTCTAGGTAAGTGCAAGACATCATTACTCAATCTTCAATACCGTAAGTTTTATATATCTTTTTATTACGCGCGCGTGTGTGTATGTGTGTGTGGGTGTGGACGTGTGGGTGCGTGAGTGTGTGTGGGTGTCTGTGTCTGTGTAATCTTTAATTTCCAATCTTTAATCTGAAGTTTGTATGAAAAATATTTCATATAATATGAGTGGGATGGAAAAGGTTTTGTTTCAATTGATTCAAGATATTTTTGAATATTTTCAATATATATTGTATTATTCCAATTTTTCATGATAACAAATTACTGTTACTGCAATTTTGTATTTATAACTTTTATCATGCAGCTTTATTAAATTATTGAAATTAAATATGACGCTACTTAAAGATATTTATCATAAAAATCACGTAAAGTGGTTGTCAGGAATAACGTTATCTAAGCAAAATCAATAATCTTCAGCACATATGAGTACCATATACTTTCATCTTCGTTTCGTTAGACTGTTAGTTAGGAATCCATTTTCGTTTACTCGTGCATGCTACATCAATGACCAATAAGTGCTTAGGTTTTATAACGCCTGCAAATCGGTGATATTGTGGGTGTATATAGTTATAAGAAAAATTTTCCGGAAAGAAAACGTGATTCGTATTGCACAAACATGTGCGGTATGCAATCCAACAGAATGTAAATAAAAACCGTTCAATGAAATTTCGTCGTTCCCTTTTTCATCTGAAAAATACCAAACCTTGATTAAACCTGTCAGTCCCAAATTAAATTCAAGAAAACACTTTTTTGGCATATATTTGTTTATAACAATTATAAAAATTTATGTATTAACAAAAAAATTCTATTTGATGGAAAATTCAATTCTTTCACTACCTAAAAATGCAAATAATTTCAGGATTTTGCATAGAAGATAAAAAGAAATGATAGAAAAACAAAAAAACAGGGTGCCGATTTATCCGTTTATGTAACTGAAAGTGTTTAATAAACTCAACAAACATTTTACGACCTGATACCCTAGTATTTCATAATTAAATAATCTGAATTTAATCCGATGTACGTATGACATTTTATTAAGTTAGAAAAAAAGCATATTTGCGAACATACAAGTATAACTTCATTCGCACTGATAAAATCGGACTACTCTCTATTCACATCTCTTGCTAGTTTTCGTGTGCTATTTTTCTCTGGTACCCTCTTTGACCCTTCCACGAGTTTTTCTTTATTATTTACTAGGAGCGGGTAGGCGGAAGATGTACACCACTTCATATCCATGGACACATACACATGTAATGAAACCCTTTTTCGCTCACTCGTATTCGTCTCTTTCATTTAATCTCAGTTTTTCCATTTGAACGTCAAGCTCATAAACAATGTCCCAAAACTCTTGAAAATACTACTAGAAACGTTATGCATGCGTATAACAGAAGTTGACGTATCGTTCTATTTAATTAATTTAGTTATAAATATACGCTATCTATGCTATTTCTGGAGAGAAATGTTCGTTGAAATATTACTATACTGTTTAGTTCTGCAGCGACAAACTCGCATTGTGCAGATCATTTAATAAATCTTTAGTAATGAATAATACAAACTCAACGAAAAACTACTATACCAATATAGTAAATTTTTTATTTTGAATAATTAATATATTATAAAATGATTTTTACTACATATTTGTACAATTTTTACAAGATTTTTTAGGTACATTTTGCTATGTAGTACTAAAATTTCAACGTTGTGATATTTTACAGAGGACCTGCAAATGTTATTGTTAGACTAGTTGAAAAACCGTACGTGCAAGCACGCGTTGACGCAGCGGTAAGAGTGCGGCTTACGGATCAGCAGGCTGGGATTCAATTCCACTCGGGATCTCTTTCGTTTTTTTTTCAAAAATAATATTATTTCTTATTTAATTAAGATGAATATATATATATATGTGTGTATATTTAAGTAGAGGGCGGTAATGTATAGATTGCGAAAAATATTTTTTTTAGATATGAATTTTCACTTATAGTAAAAATTCGTGATTGATTTTGTAGACTTTAATGAATTTTGAATTTGTTTCCCGGTTCCTATACAGTATAGTAAATTTTCATAGATTCTGTACTAATTTTTAAACGAAAATTTCTCTCAATGTAGTTAGATATTTTTAATTTTCAATTTACAATTTAGATTTAGGCTAGACATGAAATTATTGAAGAAAATATCAATAAAGTAGCTACTAAATATTAGTTGATCACTAGTAATATCTGCAAAGCTATAGCTGTCTCTTTCCCGATGGCAAAATTAAGCTATTTCCTAGCACTATCATTTTTTTTTTAAACAATATTTTATGTTTTTTTTAGAAACGTTCTTTTGTTTACTTCACCTTCTATGCAAAATTGCAATTTAAAATTTTTCTTATTTCTTGACCATCAGTTTTTTTTCCTATTTAGCATTCTTGTACACTTATTCTTACTGCTATTTTTCATCATTTAAAAGACAGTTGATGTTGGGAGTGCTCTGCGTTAGTATGGGATGTCAATACGTGTCGCATGCATTACCCAAAGTTCATATTGCGTAATACATGTGACATTACATATTATATTCTCTAATTAATGAAATGCATTAATAGTGAAAAAACTGAAATGAATGGCTATTTTAGACTAGGATTCTCAGAGGCTCTTATATCGATTCTAGTTATATTAAAAAACATCTATCTTTATAATAATTCCCTCTGTGCAATAAAAAGGCTATGTATCTAAGAAATCATGATACTACACTTGAAAGCTTTCATGTAAATTATCATCAGCCTCGTTATACCTCTATCAATACAGCTCTAATTGCTTTTCTCCTTCGTCGATAATATGCAGATATGCAGATTTCCCTTTCAAGGAATATCGCACTCTATGCATGGTACTATGCATGTTCCTCGTTTTTTATTTTAGTCTATATGTACGTATATGGGCACGCAAAAAATTACATTTTTATTAACATTAATACGGATGTTTAATCCTCGCCAAGTCTTTTTATTTTAGCTCCCATTTATTTTTATGTGAAATACTCTGCTGAAGTTAATTTTGTAAAATAAAGTAACCGAAAAAAAATTTAAGTACTGAAAAGTGTTAAACGTAACTAACTTGTTTCCTATCATATCTCTCAATAAAACCTCAATTTCATTCTCTTTGTGGTACTGCATTATTTACTCTTGTTAAAACATTCAATTTGTTAACATTTTAAACGACGTTTCAATGCTCTAATTGTGTCAAATTCCTTTTTATAATCTGATATTTAACTTGTTCTTTCAAGCTATCTAAATGTATTGAATTTGCAGGGAAAAAGTTTTACGCTTCAAATTCTATAGACCCGTGTTTGGTTTCTCTCGGTAAACTCTACTTTACTTCGGAGGGATATTTGCTACATAATTCTGCTAATGGTGAATCATGTCGAATCAAATAACATCTTGAAAATTTAATATTAATAATAAACTAGATTAGATTATTTTTTAGGAGTAAATTATTTGATTGATACATTAAGGTAAAGGATATTAACTGGACAAAGCCAATCTTTAAAGCAGTGGCGAGACAACAATAACAAAATTACTATAAACAGTTAATACGTGTTAATTATACTATATCAAATATTAAATCGCATTGTTTATTATTAATTTAAATTATTTGATTTGGTCTAATCTGATTGCAATACACACGCATTCCAGCACGCGTGCACACACGAACACGTACACGCTTACTATATTAAGTCAAAAGTTATATAATCTTGCAATAAGAGCGAATTTAAAATTTTTTTTTTACGTATTAACAGAAAATCAGTATTTTTATATTGCAAATTTTTTCGTTGAAAATTATGTTGGAAGTAGTAAAAGAATTTTAAAATTATTAAATAAACCTCTACAAAGAATTCACCTTTAAATGCAAACATATTCATATATCGGAATAAAAAGTTCAACGTTTACTTCCGTCGTTGAGATTTCGGTTGGCTGTGTGTTTCTTTATCATGTGATATTTATCCTTGGAAATTGTAATCCATGTTGTATGTGTGCTCATGAAATATTTATGTCAATGATGTTGACGATTCATATTTACTATTATGTCGTATATAAATTTAGGGTCAATATTTTACAAACGTGTGTGTGTGTGTGTGTGTGTGTGTGTGTGTGTGTGTGTGTGTGTGTGTGTGTGTATATATATATATATATAT
>JAYJLV010021272.1:16127-32515 GCA_036873485.1 Torymus texanus | reverse complement strand
TGTGTGTGTGTGTGTGTGTGTGTGTGTGTGTGTGTGTGTGTGTGTGTGTGTGTGTGTGTGTGTATATATATATATCATCATTTGAATTAGCCATTCGCCGTGGAGTACTACTACTACTCGTACGGATCGATTCCTTCGGCGCTTTTTAATATATAAATACCACGCGGCTGGCGCGTACAACACGAGCGCCGGCCGCGATAATAAAAGCTACGGTCGAAAATAGCGGTGTGTATATGTCGGGGCAGCGTACAACTCGGTTGTACGAGTTTACTATCAAGAGTCACACTTTTCTCTCTCTCCCCCCCTCTCTTTCTCTCTCTCTCCTCACGGGACCACTTTTACACACACACATGTACATATATACGCGTTATACACTCATTCTTCTTCTCACGGGCGGTCTTCTATATATATACTCGCACGTGCCTGTACGTATGTGTGTGTGTGTGTATATACGAAGATGTCGAGGTGAGTAATGTAAAGTGACCTGAAAATACCCGCGGCCTATATTCTGCGCTCTGGTCTCTTTCTCTCTCTCTCTCTCTCTCTCTCTCTCTCTCTCTGTCTTTCTCTCCGCTATGTTATACGCTTGTGTTTTCTGTCCGCGCGCACGCGCGCACATGTGGACACTTTTATTCGGTCTTTTTTTTCTTACTCCTAACTGCCACCGTACGCCCCTCGTTTGGAATATTTTTTCCGGGGCTCCTTTTCTCTCATTAAGAGAATTTTACGGTTAAAGTTGCGAAAATAACCGCGGCTCGGGCGATATTTCTGCGAGCGTGCGGTGCGCGATAAGATTGATAAATAACGTGTACATTCGATGTGTACGGCGCTGTAAAAAGAGAGCCGCTGCGCGGGAGTGTAGGTACGTGCTGTGTATTTCGTATATAGTTCGCGCCGCGCGTGCGATAAAAGTTGCAAATAATAAATTGTTGTGAATTTCGCCCAAAGATTATGTATCATAAATTTATTTTATTTTACATGTATATAGGATTTTTGCGCGTTAGTTGAACCTGTACGTGAAAACTCACGGCCTTTATTACAATGTTTTTGAACAATGTTGAGTACAAAAACAAATAAATTATTGTTTTAACGTCGAATTCGTGTGAAATTTATCTGTATAACTTTCATTTTCTGACTATATCTTATTAAAAGTATATAATTAGGTATAACTTTTTCTAGGTAGTGGAAATCTCTATAATTTAAAAATCAATTGTATTTCTATTTTTGTTTTTTGCCAAGTAGAAAAAAATATCTCGTTTTATTTAAAAATAACTTTTCAGCTTTATCTTTCTACGTGTAGATTATTCTCAGTGTGAAAGTAACGAGTACACTCTATATATGTAAAATAGTGATAAAATCTCTATTCAGTAAGTTATGGGCATTTGCTATTTTAGAAGTGCATATTGACTTTTTAAAATACTATTTCAAAGAGTCAATTTGCACTACTCAAATAGTAGATTCCTGCACTATCTCGCAGATTATTAATTTTTTTTTATTATTTTACACTTAAAGCATAATAGATAACATTACATGTACTTCTAAAAATTTGTTATTATATTAATAAACTATCTACATATAAAGTTTATAAAATTATTAATTTAATAAAGAGTAACTGTACATTTCATACAAACGTTCAATATTTTTATGTAAAATATGTTACAAACTTCAAATAATGTAGAACATTTGAATTTTTCATACCCACGAAAGTATGTAGTTGTAATGTTTTTCGAAAAATAAACGATCTTATATCCGAGATATTTTTGCGAACGCTTTCATTGTGTCAGTTGACGCTATACATATAAAACGTTGAAAACGTCTAAAACAGCGAAGCGAAAGTTACTTAAAATATTCCAACCGCCCAACTTAAAATCGTAAAAATCTCCAGTATTTTTTTCAGCATTAAACACAGAAGTCTTTAAGACAATGGCAAACGATATCTTATTCGAAAACACAATAAAGACGTAAAAAATCCTCCTTTGTTTCCCGCTCTCAACGCGTATAGAAGTAAGGTTCCAACATGCGGCAACATAGGCAGAATCTTTGCTACTTTTTCCACAGTGTCGCGTTTTCTCATCCCTCTTTTCCCTTCTCACCAAGACTTCCTGCACGGTCCAACGAAAACAATAAAAGGACCCAGCAGACGACACGGAGGAGGACAGACACTCGGGAATAGCTCGCGTGCTGCACGTGCATCGCTTATAAGGACGATGCTCTTTCTCTCTTTCTCGGACTCTCGCTTTCAATTGGCTTTACGAAAGAGCGCAACATCTGGCGCTTGCGCAAGGACGCACATATGAGAGTCCCGGAGAGCGTGCTGAAGATGCGTCGTCGTCGTCGTCGTATGTATATACATGTGACGATCGCGGCTGATGATCGTGAATGCCGGATCCGCGCCAGATTGGCCAGTTCCTGTTGCGCCGTTCTTGCGACACTATATACATATATGCGTTCGCGCTACTCTCTCTCTCTCTCTCTCTCTCTGGGAATGCATGTGCATGTTCTCGCATGCACATGTGTATAGGCTTTTCAAGCGCCGCGCTTTTTGCAACGAGCATAACAAGAAGAAGAAGAAGAAGAAGAACAGACACGAGGAATGTGCAATGTGGCGTTTGAGAAGATTATGGAGTTCCTAGAGATGTTTTTTTTTTCGTTTTACTTTGCGTGATGAATTACGCTAAAGAGTCGCTGTGGTTTTGTCAAATGTTGTGGATGTCACACATTGTATATACACTGTGGGAATCTGCTATGCGATGAATGTATTGTGGTATGAATAGAATGCGTTGGAAAAATATGAATAATTGATAGATGTTATGTGACTATAGGAATTATATTTAATCAATACTCTGTTTAAGCAGTAATAAATTCAATAGCAACGAGAAACAATATTATAATATTTGAAATTGTATAATGAGATTCAGTTATTTAATTAATTTTGTTTTAGAGAAAATTTTTTGAAACTACACAATGAAGGATATTTGAACCTTCCAGAGTTCTTAATTAGGAAATTTTCTTTGATGTCTTTATGGCTTCCATGAGAAACAAAAGTAATGTGTAAATGAGTTTTACGGCAGCTGCCGGCGAGTCTACCGTCGGTAAATATAATGCGGTCTTTGAATGGTCTTAAGTGATGACTTTATCTTCTTTAAAGTGCTATTTTTTTCTTGGAAAAAGATTCCATCTCCAAAATATGACGAATTTTTCGCATTTATATTTAAAAAAAATTTATAAATAAATTATTACAATTTTACAGGGTTTATAAATTTTACAATGTTATTTATAATTATAAACGTTTAAAAATTCCATTAATCTACAAAAATACTTATGAAATATAATAAAAATATATTATATCTTTAACAAACGTAGAATAATATCGCTGATAATGTCATTAATAATTTAAAATATCTCTCTCTTCCTGGTATAATATTATGTATAGTCGGAGGTTGTTGACACTTTCGCGGGTATCTGCCGCTTAGAATGCTCTGTGGATCTTCACGCTTCTTCCTTGGAGACCATCCATTCGATAAATTGTCAGTTATGACACGAAAAACTTCCGATGTCTTTTTGAAGAATAGGGTAGACATATATGTGTTATATACAACACAATGAAAACATTATTCACAACAGTAATTATATTATACATATAATAATAAAATTCCGCAACCCTATGATCTATTTCTAAAACATTTTTCCAACGACAAAATTTCATCAAAACAAATTGCCGCTTCAATTCAGCACCAGTCTCCGCAAATTTAACGAAACAATCTTCACCACTTTCTCGCCACGCTGCAGTTGCACGCGCGTGCGAGACGTTAATCTTGCGCTGGTGTACCGTCGGAATTGGCGTAAACCGTGTATAACACGATAATACTGGATAAATATACGCTCAGTTCTCGTGCTTATATATATACGTACACACACACACATATATATATATATATATATATATATATACAATATCTACAGCACGCGACGAGCGTCGTATATAGTCAACGTGTGCCAGTGACGGACGTGACACAGATCGTTGCGCAGAGTCCTCGTAATTCTGGTTTATCAGTCGGCCACCTTCCGTCAATCATGATGCTCGTTATCGCCGCCTCCCCCGGTTTCAGCTATGGCGCGCGAGCTGTCTCATTATTTTACGTTCAGACGCGCCAGCCAGCCAACCAGCTAGTGAGCAAGCCCTTCAGATGCACGCCGAGAAGAGAGAGAGAGCTAGGAAGAGACGCGCGACCGACGTTATCGTCAAAAACCGCCGGCATTTTGCGAAATTGACTGATGCTTCCGGAAATGGGTGATAGCGTCTTCGTAGACTTATTTTAGGATTTTTAGTGCGCTGTTCTTTCGTAAATATATCATGCCTCATGAAATAATTTGAAAACTTGTTATCGAGATAGATAAATATAAACTTTAATTTTTTGTGTCTGGAGTATTAATATTGCTTATCGATTTCCTTGTAGAAAGAAAAACGTTATTTTCACCTCACCTTGAACAGTTGCTTTTATCTGTAACAACGAGTTCAATTTACGTCCAATACAATTATCTAAAATACTTTAATTACATCACAATTATAATTCTCTAAATAACCTTACACTAAGTATCGACCATCGTGCTCTTTACCTCTCGCTAATTCAACTAAATAAACAAAAACAAAATACCTTTTCATTTTTCCCCAAAAATCTCGCTTTACCGCATTGCCTTTGCATAAACCGCACCCTATTTTTATCGCTGAGCGATACCAAAAAGCTCTCGGCACCCGCTTGCGTGTGCTCCTCCTCCCCCCATCTACCGCATCACGCGTATACACATATTCTCCGCAGCGCTCTCACGCACGTATAATATAAAATCTCGAGCTCAATCGCCGTATCCGTGTCGAAAAAAAGCAGAGATAAAAAAAAAAGAAACCTCAGCTCAGCGCACAGAAAGAAAATCAAAAGACACGCGTCTGCTATCGACTGTATTATAAGTATATATCTACAGCAGAAAAAAAGTAGGTGCGAATGCGGTCTCATACTCATCGATAGCGCGATCATACGTACCCGAATGAATATGAAAGGAAGCGTTGTGCTTCACAGTATACGTGTTATACGTACACGTACACAGAGAATGTCGGAAACCATCAGCCGCTCGGAAAAACGAACTCGCACGCGCGTATGTATATATGTGCGTGATATCTGGACCAGCGCAGCCTCGCGCGTATTGTCTTTGGACGTTCGTGCTCTCCGTCAAACGTTTATGACGCCTGTGCGCACCCGCGTTCGACTTTTACGAACGGCAAAGCGTTTCCGGGTCTCTCTCTCTCTCTCTCTCGTTTTTACGATTCATAAAAACGCGCAAGCGCTTACTTGATCGGCTTGCCGTGTATATATATATATACATATATATAATATCGCTCTTTGTGCATTCGGCCCTTTTTTCGCGCCGCACGCGCGTGTACGTGTAACGCGGTTCGAGATTTATTATACGATGCGTATCGGTGTGACCCCAGGGTCTTGGAGAGAGTGGGAGAAAAAGAGAGAGAGAGAGATATATATATACGTCATGGTCTGATCTCAGTAGGCGTCCAATTGAATGCGAGCGGCACTTTTATGTGTTTAGAAAGAGTGTTGTACGTGTATTGTAGGAGAAAGAAAGCATTTGGTTTTAGGCACCACACATGGTTGTAACTACGGATCATTCCTTTTTCGACGTAATGGAAAAAGAAATGTAATTACGACGAGTGCGGAGCTCGTTTTATTATTGCAGTTGTAAAATGCTGTGACGTTTTTCCTTACTTATGCAAATACATATATACCAGGCTTATTTACGTTTCTTTAATTGCATGCTGTTTAGCATTGAGAAATCTTGATAACACGCGACGTTGAGGTATCGAGTGCTTCTACCTTAATTATATTATGATTACTTCGTAGCACTTCTGCCTTATCATTCAAGGTATAGTATAGTATACTATTTCATTTATTATAAAAATGATTTACAAATATAAGCATATATAATACATTTACACTTTAAAAATACTTATAGAAATATATCGTTACATCGTAATATATATATAAGGTAATTTTGAAATGTATCTTTTATTTCTTTGTGATTCTAATTTTATAAATTTTTCCTTATAAAATATATAAACACCGGCATAAAAAAGATCAGATTTTTAAATTTATATAACTCACGTGTTATCAGAAAGTCAATTAATCGCTGGATAAACATCATCGTAACGTTAGCTTTTTCACATACAATGACAATAACAGCCTCATAAACCGTCCTTTTTATTTCCACCCACCAAAGAGATTGGAAAAAGAAACGAAACATTTACTTTCCCTGATTACTTCTCCGCTTTCCCTCGTGGCGTCATTTAGGCTCAGAATCGGCCATGAATACCGAAACAGTAGATTGCACTCTTAAAACGCGGGTAAAACCTTACGCACTTCTCTCTCTCTCTCTCCCCCCCACACCCTCGTCTTATATAAATCTTCAGCAGCATATCTTCCTTACAATCATTCCACGCTCATTCGGCGCATCATCGTTATACCCGATCAGCTTTATACTTACATATCCGGTCCTGTCTCTTGCACAACGTTATGAGCGTCGTCGAGCACCACGAAACGATTATCCGCGTTATAACAAAATCGAGGCGAAAGATATCCGCGCGATAACAATCGTGCGCACGCGCGGTATGTAATTATACCGTGAAATTGGACGCTTTTCAATTTTCCCCGGGCGCCGGAACAACTCTATCATTATAGGCGGCGCGCTGGCGTTCTATAGAGCTATATGCTCATATATATATATATATATATATATATATATCAACCCCACGCGGTAAACCCAGCAGAGCTGGAGCTGTATATGTACGAAAACCAAACTCTTATCTAGTCGTATAACCCAGAATGCTATCGCATACCAGCACCAGTCACTCCTATACACACACATATACGTGGACGTGCGTAAGTGTATATATAGAGAAACGCGTAACCTTCGCCGTAGCCTTGCGCTCCCCCAAACTTTGAGGAGGGAGGCGAAAAACAATGTCCTCCATAAATTACGTCAGGGCCAAGGCACACCGTTCGCCCGCGAGGAAAGGCTTTTCCGGTCTCTCTACGTACGTGTATATATACAAACAACACCCTCCTCGCAACGAATTTGTCCTGCAGATAACGAACAGATGACTATACGCGCTTGTGCGTTCACCCCACGTATATGTATATATATATATATACGTCGCCTTCGACCGCGTGCGCGCGACTACGCAGCGTAATCGCATTACACGGGCCGCGCGCGCGCGCGCTTGTGTGTAACTATATGTACGTGTGACGCAGGTCCCTATCTTTCACCCAGTATTTACTCGCAGGCCATTAGGCATAACGCGAACGCGTGGATCTCTGGGTCGCCAGGAGAGAATGTCGTAGGGGGTATTCCTCGAGGGGGGACAACGTTCTCTGTCTGCGGACGGATGGAATCGATATATCGGAGGGATTTGGAATTTCACTAGGGGTGGGGGAGAGTTAGGATACGGTGGAGCGACAGGGGAACGAAGAGGTGCGGCGAGAACGGAATGGGAAACGTGTGAAGTGACGGTAGAAGAGAGAGAGAGAGAGAGTGAGGAGGCGCCGCCTAGGATAGAGAGAGAGATTGATTTATATATTAGGAGGGGTGGAGAAAACGAGATGCATGGATACGGCCGCTATTTTCACTATCTCGATCTGAATTGAGTTCCCCGAGTTTGTGATGTACACTACTGCGATGGAATAGATTCTCGCGCGCATGGGGATATATGTATATAGCTTATGGGAGCGCGAGTCGGCGAGTGTGGAGTGGTGTATGGATGATCAAAAGTGAAGGTGATCAAAGGAGCCGCGTGGCGCGGGGATGATGTGCAGATGAAAAGTTTACATTGGCTTGTTTAAAAAGCTCTGTATACGAATTAATTGTCGCTTCTTCTTTACCGTGAGATCAAAGTATCTTTGTTGGCTTAGTAAACGTTTCGATCTTGAGTCGTTTATGTTAAGGGTTCATTATTTTTTGTTTTTAAATTTGATAATTATTTGTTCATATATTGAACACTATATTAGTTAATTGGCAATTATTGAATTTAAAATAATAATTTGTCTGAAGTTCATGATAGTTATATAAAAAAAATCGAATGTTGTACTATATATAATGTTGATGTAAACACTTTCATTAGAAGTAAGTTATTATTTAAATTAAACTATTTTTAAACTGCATTTTACACAAAATATTTTGATACCAGTGGATTATATTTTTATGATTTTCGATAAAAACTATTATTATATAAATATAATATTTAAAGTACTTCACTTATATAAAAAATATATAAATTGTTCGATATCCACTTTACAAAATTAATGAAGATTGCTTTATAAAATCAAATGATTCCACTTTTTGGCATAATTACATTTTCGTGGATTATACGAACCGAAATTAAAAAATTGGTTATGAAATCAATATTCAAACCAAAGATAAATTAAAACAATGCATTTTTTTCAATTCCCCGAGATCTGGAAAAATTGGATTAACTTGATTTTGAAAAAACATTTTTTGAATATTTTACGTATATTAGTTACAAAATATAGTATACTGATACGAGGTAGAATTGAGAGCTAGAGGCCGATTTGCAGCACACATTTCAATACAATTTGTCTGTCTGCCCGATTAGATTTTATCTAGTAGTTTAATCAGTGCATATTTTTGAATGCAGGCACAGAGGAAATTGGAAATACTTCCACGATAGGTGTTCTATCGCGGTTCGAAATCATTTAAATTCAAAATAACATTAGTATGGTAATTTATAATTTTACCTTTCATTGAATAAACATTGTAATGTAATAAACTATAATTATATGTATATAAGCAATTAAAAAAAAGAGAAAAGAGAAAAGAAACTATGTTATAGATTGAAATTTTCACACAATACAAAACCCCCCAAAAAATGAATTAAATGGAATCCTGCAAATCAGCAATAACCTCAGCACCAGACGCCCTTCGTCCTTTTCCCACCCAATATCAAAGGCGTGTCGCGTCGTTAACATTCTCACCCACGATATCGTCTAATAACTCAAACGCGAAAAATGTCAGCGACCGCGTGCCACTCCTGCTCCCGTAAGCAGCTTAACGAACTTCTCCCAAACTGCCCCATTAATCTCACCCTCGTCTCTCTCTCTCTCTCTCACTCCGCACACATCATTTGCCCAACGAGAAAAATGAAGTACATACGAAGGCGGAGAGACAGAGAACGCAAGAGAGGTGCGAGAGTAAAAGAGTCAGATACAGAACAGTCGCCGTCTGCTTCGTCGCCGTTGTCGTCGTCAAACGACCAGCGGGCCAATGGACTCTCACTTTGGCCGAGGCCAGATGTCCTGCGTGCACTGAAATGAGGGTGAAACCAAGGAAAAGGGGCGTCGGTAGTATAACCCAAGGGGGGGTCGACACGCGGATCAAAGTTCCATAAAAGCGTGAGCGCGTTATTATTCGCGTATTAGGCGAGTTGCCGCAGCGCAACGTCGTTCGTCACGACTGATATATATATACGCACACACGGCCTTGTAACATACGATCTCTCTGACTCTTCTTCCTTCCGTATTCTTACTCTTCTCTCTGTTTTTTTTACCAGTAGCTCGAGGATATGTGGGTTACTGTGCACGTCGCCTTTTCGCTGAGCGGTGAGACAATGCGGCGGGCGCGCGTGATTTATGCGGGGAGCTGCGCGCAGCGGTGCGTGAGTTATGTAAAATATATGGTCGCGCGGGGGGAATCGGGAAATTAAATTCTATCTTTAACCGGGGCTGAATTTACACAGCCTGCAGCAGTATAGCAGTAGCAGCTCTGTCTGTGTGGGTGAGAGAGAAAGAGGGAGGAGAATTTATCATTCGGTCGTCTGTTTGGTATAATTGAAAGCAATTAACGAACGCGTGCAGGCTGTATGCTTTCGTATATATTTAACGATATACGCGCGCGACGAAGATGGAGACAAATTGCAAAGTTGCAGGAAGTGCGTGTGGTGTATGGATATAACGGGGACTTTGTCGAGGGGAGATAATTGGCAGTGGTGTAACTTTATTCTATCCGCGCGCTGACCATTAGAATTATTCTTTGTTCGGTGTTTGGGGATGTTTTGCGAGGTGTGTGTGCGTGTGTCTGTATGTGGACGTAGCGTGTCTTAATTGAAGGTTGAATTAAGCGAAAGGTTTATTTAGATTTAGAAGACTACTAGGGGTAAACAGTTGTGTCAAAGTTTCTAATTAAAATTATAGGTTGGAAAATTTGGTAAAATTGTTTGCTCATTACTTTATTTCATTTTTTTTTTACTATTATTCATTCGATTTTTTCCGTGATTGACAAGCATCTATTAATTTAATATATAGTAAATAAGTTAGGAAATAATTTCTTTATATAGTCACGGATATATTGCAACATATCTCCTTTGAGTATATTATTATTTTTTTATTTAGTCAATGATTTCTGATTAAAAGCAGAGTTTATAATTTTTCAATCAACTGATTGAGTTAAAACGTGTAATATAAATAATTTTTACTGGATTGAATATTAGCTTATGATGTTTTATTTATACTAAACTTTCAATTATAAAAGATATTAAAAAATGTTATATATTAATTTTTGTTTATAAATACTTAACCACCTTCACTGAACGTATATATTCTAGCACATATCTAGCACTAAACTGCACACTCGATCATCTTTCAGCGGAAAAGAGGCCCAATAAACAATAATATGAATAACCATTAAGACGATATAATAATTCCCAGAGGGGTAGAAAAGTCGATAAACAAACGCAGCGTCCGCGGCGGCGCGCGCGCATTACGCGATAAAATCGCAAATGGACCATAAACCCCGGGCGCCGAATCAGCCGCTCCGTTTGTATACATATATAGGTAGCCCGCTGCAAGCGGCTGGCGCGTCGGGGGTGACAAAAAAAACGGAGTGCGAACACCATAGAGAGGGAGCGATCAGAAAATTCGTCCCCGCCGTGAAAAGTGATGTATATATATACGCATGCACATATATATATACAGCGAGAGAGGGAGAAAAAATCGGCTTTATATATTCCGCTCTACGGGGGTTAATTCGTTCGACACACACACGTACGCACATACATACACGGATACGAGCACATAGAGTTAGAATAATGGCCACACCTCCCTCCCGATTTTCTTGCCGGAGCACAATGAACTCGGTTTATCGCGCACCGAGGCGCAAGGTCCTGCGCGATAGTCGCAGTTGACTATATCGTGATCAAAGGCGTTTGGGAATGGAGGGTGTAAGGGAGTAAGCGAAAAAGTTCCCTATATGTGTGTGTGTGTGTGTGTTCGCTGCGAGAGCGCGGAAAAAAAACAGCTGCGCGTGGACGAATGAGGCGAGAAAACGCGAGAGAGGCCGAACAAAGACTAATTAAAACAAAAGGCACTTGGCACACGATCGCGTGTAGCATAGGTAAGCGTACATATATATATGCATTATAGGTATATGTGTGTACGTTGTATACACCAAGAGAACGAGAGAGTTTAGGTTTCAGACAACTGCGCACGGGCCGGCGATGCAATATGTTACGCGTGGGCTTTATATATACACGAGCGGGCGCACGCGCGTGCATTACCTATACGGGGTGTACAATATAGTTCCTCTTTGACGACTCCATGTCACACACGTGCCTTTTGAGAGCTGCTGATAAATTCGTGCGGTGAATTGCTCTCTCTCTCTCTCTCTCTCTCTCTCTCTCTCTCGAGCGCAGGGATGAATTGTACGAGGGTTGAATTCTAATTTAATGACGCGCGACAATGCTCGTATATATATGAGGAATGCGGGCATATATGAGGAATGGTATAAATGTGCATATATATATATATATATATGTGTATGAAAGCATTTTTCAGGGGTTCGGTTTCAGTTTCGTATAAAGTAATTATGGGCATAAGTGTAAACTTGAAGTAGCTAATTTCATGTATAATTTTGCTGTGAGTTGTTGAAATTGTACTGTATAATAAACCCGCATTGCGATTGTTACTCGAATCGAGTTCACGGTAAAATTATGGTGAGTGGTCTTTTAAATTAAAAATCTTGGTACTTTGGTTATTTAATTGTTGCTTTAATTTAATACTTCCTCTCTATACCCCCCTTTGATACAATCGAATAAAAGCCTCCAAGTAACCCAGTGACACATTCAAAGCTAATTAAATTACGAACCCAATTACCCATTCTTTTCATTTCGCATGAAATCAAGCTTTAATGAACATCGGCATTATATATACCGTATCGGCTGCTTTGCTTTACAAAGCGTTTCCAATAGAGGGAAGTGTCCGAATCGGCTTAATATATAAGATGCTAGTCGATCGAGAGGGCGAGTAGCTCGAAATTGGCCCTCGACGCATTTGCAGTAGAGCGTCAGTTGAAACCGTTGAATTTTCATCGAACACGACGCTGTACGCGCTCCGTGGCAAAGCTTTACCGTTCACAGGTATTCCCTTCGATGAATGAATGACAGCGCACAGATAGAATGTAAGCTGATTGCGAGGGCCACTTAACGAATGCAAATTTCACTTGACCCGGAGTGAGCCGATTTTTCCAAACGCTCGAGAGTGAGTGAGTGAGGCAGTGCAATCGCGAAATTGAAATTCGCCCCTTACTGCGCAGCTGTTAGCGAAAACGTTTTTTTTATACAACCGGCAATTTGTTGATTTGATGTGACACTGTTTGCAAATGTAGCATACAGAGGTTGAAGTGGCGCTCAAAATGATTACGTGGATTTAGTGTATAAGGGTACTGAAGTTAATTACTGAGCAAATTACACAGAAGAGGTGTTGCAAAAGCTATGTATACAGATAACGGTTTTTGGAAAATTAGTTTTTTAAATATTAATTTATATCTATATAGTAGTAATATTTATATAGGTAACCTAATATTTTTAGCATTATTTTAATTACTTAATATTTTAATTGCTAATAGATGAAACGTTATTGTACCATGTTGACCAATAATAGGTATATAGTATAGAACAATCAATATACCGATATACTTTCCTTAATTAAAGAAACGCATGTTTTTCTATCCATATTGAAAAGAACAGCAATATACACCACTGAAAATCACTCCTGTCGTTTTTCCAGCATCCATACCTACAATTTCATCCAAAACCAAACTTTCTCTCCCCAATCTTTTACCGCTTTTCCTACATTACAAGCCTATATATACTGCCCCACCTCCCGTCCACCCTCCCATAAATCCCGTCTCGTCTCTCTCTCTCTCTCTTTCACAGTCGCGACACGCGAAGAGTACATATCCCTGCGCCCGCGCTAATTCACTCACAGCCGACGGCTCGCCCACTATATATATACACACGCTGACGACTTGGCAGCCATTCAATCGGAATCAAGGCAAGATTCACTTCGCAGCCCTGTACACTATACATACTCCTTTCCTCCCTAGAGAGAACCCGATGAATAACAAAATTGCGGCCGCGCCTTGCGCGCTTGAATCCGCACATCCCTATACCACCGATGCACTAATCGGCCGCAATGTCCGGCCTTTCCGCAGAGAAACCGCCGCAGTCGATGTATTAGTTAACTCCCGCGGGGGACAGAAGAGAGAGATAGACGGATCAACTTTTAAGTGGCACGTCGAGGGCCAGATCTCCGGAATCACGACGTCTAACGCTGCCCGAACGAGAGAGCGTCCGATCCAATTTGCCGAGTTGCTTGCGACTTTTGAAGGGGAACATCCCGATCGCCCTTGTATATTATGTTCCGAAGGCTGCCATCGTCGTCGTCGTCGTCGTCTAACGCGCGTTGCTGACGTGGGGATACTTCGGTGCGAAGCTGTAAGTTGACAGAGTTTTTGGAGACGAGGGAGAGTAGGATGGTCGAGTGCGATGGGATGGACGCGCGTAATCTTCGAGGAGATGTTGCGAGTGACACGGCCGAAGACGAAACGGTTATCTAATGGTATATATAAGAGGGCGGCGAGAAGGATGTAATTGATGTATTGGTAGTGACGCGGATGATTAGTAGTTAATGCGATTCCGGTGTATATGCCTATGTATCTATAGGATACACACGTGGGAAATTTTGCTGCTTGATTTCAGATCGTTGGATATCTGTTTGTTTATTTATACAAAGTGCTTCGTTGTTTTAATTTTGAATGATTTGCCAGAGGTGTTGCATACATATCGCTATACGCTTTGCTTTGTAGTTTGCGTATTCGTGGTATAAGTACTAACGGAATATGTATAAATAAATAAAATTTATACTGCTACTTCTAAACATGTTTTCATTATTATAAACTCGCTACATATGTATGCAACAACTATATTTAATATAAAACTATCAAATTTATGAAATTTTCTCATACCTATATTATATATAGCGTGTATGAGAAAAGTTTCCTCGATCCTCGTAATCACTGTGAGTACAAGTATTTTCTTCATCTATATAAACGCACGCGTTCGAGAGAGCATAATACAATATCCGCACGCTATATACATGAAACTTGTTCATTTACGCGGGCGCGAGTATGGCGAAATCGCGATAATGCATCGCGCTAAAGTTGAACGAGTACAGTTTGCCCGGGTAATATAACGTCTCGGTAATATTTGTCCGGACAAATATGTGACTTTAGCTGAAGTTTTCTCGCGCGCGTACGCTATTTCAGTCCCGGCGAGACACGATTCGCCTCCGCGCCCTCCATTATCGCGTTCCCTCACCCTCCTTCCTCATTTGCTCCGTTGGAGTCAACAATGCAATTTTGGAAAAATCGTCTCTCGACTATATGCGCTGGTAGTTGTACGCGAAGGCAAACAACTTTTCTCGTTCGAGTCGCCAACTGTCAATCAGGTTTGCGATAAGCTGCGGCGGGAGGGAGAGAGGGAGAGAGAGAGTGCGTTATATACCACGCTCGCGGGAATCTTTTGATCTAAAATGTTTGTTTTGCGAAGCGTTTGTCGGTACTGGGATGTAGAAAATTCCGAAAAATAACATTCGTTTCGTTAGGTTATATAGTGGTATATATCTAGAGAGAATTTTCACTGTTATTACGGCATTTCAGTATAAAATGTCGAAAATTTGTGACCAAAGTTTTTTTTATACTAAACAATTTCATGAAAATAAAACAACACTGTACCTACACTTTCCAATTTGTCAGGTATACTACAGCTCAATGACAAAGTACATACCCGCAGCGCGTGCTCTTTTAAATATATTAACCCCGCGGGAAAAGCTCAGCGTAAAATGGATATTCCGCGCGTCAAGTTTTGCCATTTAAACGTCGAGCGCACGAGTCGATAATTAGAAAATGCCCTTCTCTACCCTCTCTTCGCTCACTCGGCCTGCACCCACGTTCGCCCTAAACAAGCGAAAGCCCCGTCGCCTCCTAACTTTGCAAGTCATAGCCGAGTGAAGGAAGGTCCCAGTGCGGCATGGTGCAGCCGACACAGAGACGCGCGCACGCGTGTATATGTCAGTGATGGCAGCGCGTGGAAGGAAGAGCTAATAAAGAGCGGATATTATCCCTGGGGAAATGTCGCTACCAAGACATACTCAAACGCTCCTCTGCTATATACTCGATTTTTGCGATAGAGAGGAGGGGTGACCGCCAAACTTTCTCAATTGCTTCCATTTGTTTCTTTATGTGAGCGGAAGAGAGAAAGATGCAGCTCGTAAGAGAGAAAAGGAGCATCTTCCATCCATGGTATAGGTGCGTGTGTGTGTTTGTCATGGGGGATCGATAGACCCTCGAAGAAGTTGTGTTTTCGAAGAGGGAGAATGAGAGAAAGAGAGAGAGAGAGTATGTGTATACGGGAAATATATACAAACTTTGCTTATTCCTTTTGCCATTCGTTGGGGTCGTCTACGGTGTATAAGGAGGAGCTGCGGGTGGGAGATTCAAGTGCCGAGTCAGAGACGTGCGTTTAAGAACGTACTTGCCGTGGAGTCGCTTTCCAGGGAATCGCGAAATATGGAAAAAAAGAGGATTGCTCAAGAATATCCGTTCGTAATATTATCCTTTTGAGTGAATATTGTAATTTATTTTTTCTTACGTAAATGTAAGACATTAACAAAGAAGGCTCCATTTTTATAAAAAAGAATTTTTGTTTAAAATTTCATTCTGTGATGATAAAGATTATTTATAACTTATAAAAATATATTTTTCACTTATTTGCATAATAGTTTTTAAAGCTAAATTTCTATAGAGTTGTCATTATATAATTATTGAAAATGTACTGACAGATATAAACATCAGGTTAGAAATTCGCGCTAACGTGATAATTTAATTTTGACAAAACATAGCAGTCGAGTTTTTCAGCAGCTCGTAACGCAGAGAAAGATTCTCTGTCAGCCAGGGAAACGGAAGCTGATTGTGTAGTTTGC
>JAYJLV010021272.1:0-14171 GCA_036873485.1 Torymus texanus | reverse complement strand
ATCGAAATAGTGGAATGTAAAAACAGTAAAACATGTACTTTTCTAATATCAAATTTTACATACAAAAGTAAAATTCTGAGTTTAAATATTAAGGTCAAGTACAAACTCATGATTGTAATATCATCAAATTTCGGTTATACTTTACTTTAATAATAAATAGCAGTATAAACTCTGGTGTAATTTAATTAGTTTTGGATTCGAAAAAACCAAGATGTTATAAAATTAAATTATACTTCAGGTCATTTAAGTTAATGAATTTATTTACTTTTCTGCTGTACCTGTACACTGACGTTGTAATAACCTATTTCAAGGTTACGACTGAAATCCTGGAATAAGACCCTGAATATTTTGTATGCAACTTTTTTTCTAAAAATGCTTTGCTGAAGAAATATTTTGATGTATTCATACTTTTGACTCACCCTGTATATAGAATTAAGAAAATATTTTACTGTATAAATGAGTTTGAAAATGATCATAAAGTATCTCGGTGTTTTTTCAGAAGTTTAATGCAACAGAAAATTGGCCTAGGTATAATACAGGGTTAACGAAAAGTATATAATACTTAACCTAATTACAAAAATTACTTATTTTATCTAAAAATATTAAAATTATTATGTTTTTATTAATAGCTAATGAATTATTTATCAAATTGTAATTTACGTTTGTATTTATCTAATAATTAGCATCTCGTAATTAATTTGAATATAGATTTTATGCAATGTCTGTACCTATATTAGTGTACATACTCGCATAAATCTCCGTAATTATTCTGTACTATATTCGTAATGATGTACCCTCAACTATGAATTTGAATATCACGTCTGTTTTACAATTGATTAATAAATTTTCAATTATCGCAAATCACTCGTTAATTGTGAAAATAAAAATATTTTTGCAAAAACTAATAAATATTCTGTAAATTAGAAATCATTTTACAAAAAATTTCGAATAAAGCGTAATAAAAAACGTTATATCTACCCACAAACCTGTTAAATCTAACAATCGACACTCCATATACAGTTCAGAGGAATCGTCGTGACGATGCATGACGAATCAAAGTCAGCATCAAGCGTGTTTGCGCACCTCAGTGATTCTCCGACAATAGATAAAGCGCGACAGCGAGGAAAAATGTTATAAATTAATTCTAATTACGGGCATCTGTTAGCTACGGCCAATGGTAGATTATCTCAGTATATATAACGGGGGGGACAAGAACGACGAGAGAGCTCGAACGAAGGGGATGTGTTCGCGCAGCGCGGGTGACAAAATGGTTCGTGAGGAGAGCCGCAAGGGTCGTCTTTCGGCAAAAACTCTTCGATGTCAGTAACTTCCCCCGAAGTATACCCGGACTACATGCCAACGCGACGACGATTGGACTAAAGAAACTGGTACACGCGTGACACTGAAAAATTGCAGCTCTTATGGCGACAAGACCCTAGTTTTGGACGTGTTATTCAATGGCCCTCGACTGTATTAATTCTACTTCGTAATTCAATTGTAAAAGTAGCTTTGATTTCTATTATATTCTGCAAGATTGAGATTGAATTCAATCAAATATTAATGCCATATCGATTATTAACGAAGTTTTCCACGTCGAAGTAAATAAGATTTGCAACAAACAAAATTCACATAATCTTTCATATTAGCCAATAATTATCCGAAAACTGCAATTTTCACTCTACAAAACAAAATTAATTTTAAATAAATCACCAAACTTAATATTTCACGAATTTCCGTCAAATCCGAACAATCGCAAAAAAACTCCCAGTGGATATACCTCCTCAACCCCAACCACCGCGAATCACGTTACGAAGCCACGGGACAACGACACCGCGTCCTCTTGGGTTCTCTCGCGCGCTCGGTGCATAATGCCGCCCCTCATCGAATCTCGCACGGCGGGCGGCCGGGCACTTGGGTGCCCGCCGAGCCGCGAACCTCTTTGCAGTTTAGAAACCATCATCGTTCGCGTGTGCGCACTCGATATATATATATATATATATATATACACATACATACACACAGCATCCAACTCGTCGACTCTCTATACTGCTGTGTGTACCCCGACGACGCGATATTGGCTTGTCATCGGCCCTTCGATATATCGATGAATAATGCAGGCGTATCCGTGAGAGAGAAACGCGCGGCGCTTTTTGCTCGCGCGGGAGCGATCATATAGTTTCACCATATTTTGCAGCTTTCTTATATGTATATGGGTTGATAATTAAAAATAAACAAAGTGTATCTGCTTTCACAAGAACTTTCTATATGAAAATTTAAAAATCAGATTTCATTATATAGCTCCTGTAAAAAGATGCACTCGACCTGCGGCAGTCAAAACAAAGCCATCATAGGCTTTTACCACTGCTTCTTATACTCCACTGCTACCGATATCGCGCCTGCATCGCTTTCTCCGAATGCTCCTAATACACTTGAGGCGCTCGTGCAGCAATCGATAAAAACAATCAATCGAGCGGTGCAGGCAAGCACTCAACAACTCCGCCTCTTCGACAGGCGTCGCTCATCTTGAAGGCATAGAAAAGGCGCACGTGGATTAGGGTCAACCGTCGCGGCCTGGAATAGGGAGATTTTCTACGGGGACGTCGTTGCATAGTCGAAGTAGGTTACACTGCTAGAGTTCTCTTCTTCTCGTTCTTCTTCGTTCTCCTGCTGTCTCCAGAGCCCGAAGTTTCCGAAAAGTGCAATCGAGAGAGAAAGAGGAGGTAGAAAGATCTGTGATTTCTTCTTTCGCGTATAATTTTTGCTATCCCCCGCAGAAACTTTCCGCGGAGAGAAAGAGAGAGAGAGGGAGAGAGAGAGAGAGGAAAGTCAATGGCTCTCTGTAGAACCGTCACGAGCGCGCGTTCGCGAACTTCGGAAAAAAGGGGAAGATGAGAATTGTGCTCTCTGAGCTGCGACTAGCAGCGTTCGAGAGATATCGCAGGGATGTAATAGGTATATATACAGGGCAGAGAGTAGTCGTTCACCGGAGTCGCGCTCTGCTTCGGCTCTCTTCTTCTTCTCTCTTATACATAGCGCGGCAAGAAGCGTGAAGTCTGCGATTGTCATTCGTCATCGTCGACCTGCAATCGTCGCTGTCGTCGTCGTCGCTGCAGCTCTCTTGTCTTCCGCTACAACGCTCCTGTAATTACAAGGTTGGAATGCTCGACGAGCGTGAAAATCCTTGTTAACAGCCTCTCTCTCTCTCTCGTTGCAGCAAAAGATCTATTTTTCTTCTCTCTTCCCGTTGCCGCCTACGCGAGAGTCTTTTTATGTCGGCTCGACGCGAGAAAGAGAGAGAGAGAGAGAGAGAGAGAGGAAGAGATCGCTCGAGGAGGAGTTGCAAAGATGCGCCGCAATGCAGCGAGTTTTATTGCACGGTTTACGGCGGTGTATCCTATATATACGCAGCGTGTAAGGATTGCAAAGGCACGGGGGCTGTGTTGCGATATGCGCTTGATAAGAAGTGTCTGACTTGATTTGCCATAAATTCAAATTAGGTGTTGGTCTTTTTTTCAGATATGATTTATGGCAAGAATTTTATAATAGAAAGGTGACGATTGCGTTCGTTTGATAAATATATATGTCGTTATAAAATGTAAGCTTGTAAATTGATAAAGTCATAACAAAAACTATCTTGTTTATATAATTGTTACGAGAATATACAGCTGTTTGGTTCAACTATGTCAATTGTTACATTTGCTTTTTCCACAAGAGAAAAGAAAAATGAATTTTTCCAAGCAAAACTCAAGTGCTTCCACTAAAATTCTCGTAACTGATTCCACTATCAAAAATAGAAGCTATACAAAATTTCCACTTTATTCTCTCATTACATCACCCTATAATCTCTCCATTAACGCGTTCGAAGAACGAGTATACGAATCAATTTACGGCAACGCGCGTACAATAACACCCTCTAATCCGTACCTCGAATCCAGCTAGATCTCTATCCACTCGAAATAGCGTGCGTGTAACTTAGTAGCTTCCATGACTAGATCTACCTCACCTAACTCGCGTCGAGCCACGTTAAAGTCACATGGGCCGACCGCGTTTATATACAGCCAGGATTTAACGGAATTTATTATCAGGGATATTCGAGATCCGTATCCTCGATATATAGGTTACACATATACACACATAGACACAACGTGGCTATCGAGAAAACGAATTTCATCGCAGGACTCGACAGGCATGTAATGTATGTACGCGCGTGGGGCGCTCGCGTTATACACGAGCAATCGCTCTCATTCAATTCAAATGCCGCGCGCTGCTCGGTTGTGTAGCGCACCGCCGCTGCTGAAAGTCTGATAGACATTGGCCAGGCAGACACAAGCCAATGGTGGAGTAGCGTAAACCGCTTGCGAGACGCTCGTTCTCTTCTCGCGCAATGCGGAAAACTGCCGGGCTCGCGAAATCTCCGCTTTTGATGTTTTCAAGCAGATCGGAGATAGCAGTGAGGATGCTATACGCATGTATGAGGATGTAGTTGTATAAATGTGTTTTTGGAATATATTATTCGGTGAAGCTTTTGCGACTTAGGTGATTTTATCGGTCAGTTTTAAAAATTGTTTTTTTTATTATAGTTTTGGTGAAGTTTTGTGTGTTATATAGTTCATGAACAATTTAGCGCATTGGAAAAAGTTTATTTATTTTACACTTTTATAAAATATATCATTCATCATCGTCGTATAATTATACAAGTGTCGCTAACTTTCAGTATTTTGATCTAACGTTTTTATGATTCAGATCAAAGACCGAAGCTTTGTGAAAATATGTGAAAGAAATTGAAACTAAAAGTAAAGTCTTTGATCTCAACAACATTCTCTGCACCGACATTCTCATTAATGATTTTCACTCCTCTTTATGGTTTTACAGTTCTCATGAATCTCCTGATGTTTCTTTGAAAACTGTAATATCTTTTACAAAAAATTTTTCTATGAAATGTTTTAAAAGTTATCTACCTTATTTTATAAATTTATTAAAGACATGTAATATTAAAAATATTTAAAAAATTAATGATATACTCTACACAAAAACATAGTCTCGTAGAATATACATCGAACGCACAAATTTCAAAGAGTAACCATTAATAATTTCATTTCTGTAATATTCCTGCGATCCAATTCACCAAATACTATGCAAATAACTTCAAACTTATACCGTTCCGAAATTTAAAATTGCCAACTGATTTGAAATCAAAATTGGCAAAAATACACATTTCATTCCGAATATACTTCATTCCCCGTAATACCATCTATATACACGCAAAAACGTAGCTAGCGAAAAAGTCGCTTGCGCGAGATTTCTATCGAATGATTCAGCGCTCAGCAGCCTAGTATAATATATACACATACACAAGAACATTACCTCTCGCTTCTCGTGCTTCTACACACGCACGCGTTACATTATACACTCGCGCTGAGTCCAGCATCCTGCGCCTACGGGGCGCCGCTCACGCTTCCGCGTGCGTAATCGCATTAGGCGACTTTCACCATATACACACCGAGTGTATATATACACTATCGTATAGTGCAAGCATCCGAGCGGGCCGTTGACTTCTCGCGGCTGCAGCAACAGCAGCAGCTCATGATTTTATTGTCTCGTCTCGAGGCAAATTATATATAACACGTGTGTGGGCGCCGAGGTGTCGTACGTTTGCGACCTTGCTGCATGCTACATAGAGAGGAGAGTATAGTGCGTGGTAGTATACAGGATGAGAGATAGTGAGATGGATGGTCGCGCGATTTCGATTAAGGGACTTCCGGTCTAAGATGATAGGGAGGGAATAGAGAGAGAAGATTCGTCTCGGCTGGCTGTGATCGATCTTCGTTTGCGCGACTGATAATGGCTCGATAACGAGTGAGGCGCGATAATCGATGGAGAGCAAGGATCTTGCTTTCTCTTCTCTCTCTCTTGCTCGCTCTCTTGTGGACCGTCGATTAGAGGTATACTACAAATACTATTTGTAACTGTCACGCTGGACGTAATTGTCTATGGGACTGTTAACACCAACGCGCGCGCACTTGTGGTTAATGGGCGCGGGAGATAGATTTAGAAAGTTATTTTGTTTATATCATCTGTCAAGTGGGTTTATCTAAGGAGTTTGTTTACTCTCAAAGTTTCAATTAATTGGACCCACGTTTATCTGACCTATAACTATAGAGTAGGTCAAACATGAAAAATAGCATATTCTCACTTAATTCCTGAATTTAGACATTAATATTTCAGGAAGTTATTTTTAAAACTAGAAGATTACAATCCATTCGTGAAAATTTTGTAAATTCGTAAATTTTCTATATCGAAAATAACGATATTTCAAAAAAGTTGTTTATATTTCAAATAATATTCTACATGCATATACGTAAAATTTTACATTCAGCGCAAACCTCCTCTCCGTGCACATTTAGCACACTGTGGAAAAACCACCTCGTGTCACGACTATATACGCCCGTCGCAAGCGTGCCTCTTCGCACGTACACCAACCGACATACATCCCAGAAATTTAATGTTATATGTTCCTTAAAAGCGCAGCGTTCCGCCTTAATCCCCGAGAGGTAAAGATAAGGCCTCAAGCGGGCTCGAGAAAAAAAGAAGCTACGAAAAAAAAACAACGCCAGCATTAATTACAATCACGTGCTCGGATTGCAAGTTCTTCCTCCCTCTCACTCCCTCTCTCGAGATCCTGCTTTCGCACACTTATACCTCTATATATACATATACGTAGTACGCTGTGATTCACGTTTCAACGACGACGACGACGACGACGACGACTCATATCGCGGGGATCTAGAACGTGCTACCTTAGAGATTTGATCGAGGCTCTCTATCTCTCTATCTCGCTTCTGCCAAAAAACCTCTCACTCGCGCGAGTTGTTATTCCACGGAAATGAAGTCCCGGAGTATCCTTCGTGCAAAACTTTCGTCATGCATCATCGAACTTTTTCAACAGCCATGCTATGTATCGTCGAGCTTCCGAAATGTATTTTTAGCGTATAGCGAGCGTGCAAGGCAGAGATGGCTTTACCTCGAAATTGAAATGCCAGGGCGAAGAAGAGACGCGTGGAGTAAAGGATGAATCAAGGGTATATAGGACTTTGAGGAAGAGAGTTTGAATGGCACACGCGGTTCATGCGTTCAGTGAGTATGGAGTTTCGTGGTAGTTTTAATTTTGGGATACAGATAGGGTTGGGTTTTCACATATTGTTTTAGAGTTCAGACTTACAGTTTTTCTGTTTAGGATCCTGTAAGCGACAGCTCGTATTGGTTGACCTGAAACAAAGTTTAATTTTAGGAAAAGATATAAAATTATAGAAGTGGGTCATCCATGAAATAATTTCCATAATAAATTGAGAGAATCGATTATTTCTTTATATAATAATTTTCATTCTAACACTGGGATTTACGTACTACAAACTAGTAATCTTTATTTTATGTATGTGCCACTTTCGTTACGTTCAATTTACATTTCAGATAACATACAACAGAGGAGTATACATACACCGTGATTAAAAAAAAAAGAAAAAAAAGAAATAATCTTCTGTACAAAAAGTCAGAGGAAGAAATCATCAGAGACGCACTTCCGCGACAAATAAGGAAACAAAGGGAGGCATTCTATGCGCCCGACACAACAGGGCCACCACACGCGTTTAACGTCTTCTGTCAACATTCTAATTGCTGCTCATTATGTGGCAGAGGTAAATATTTATAACGCGCCATGCACGAGCAAAAGAGCCTCTTGTAGGAATCATACTCGCCTACTGCACATGCTTATATATGTATACATATATTATATAGGGGCCCACTACTGCTAGTAGAGCGAAATGCGAAAAAAACTAAAACGAAGGAAAAGTGAGGAAGAGAGGTAGTGAAATAAAGATAAAAAAAAAGAAACCCTCGACGAGTATTTTAATAATCCGTTCATTGCCCGCGCGAGAGTTCGACGTGTGCTCCGAAAGTATATATATGCGCGTGTACCTCATTAAGCTCTCATTAGCGAAGAGATTTCTCGTGAACGCGCGAGAGCGAGAAAGGTGTCTCTGTGATTTCAGTAGAGGTATAGGGATTACGAAGAGAGGGGGAGAGAGAGAGAGAGAGAGAGAAGCAGCGTACGCGAGCGCGACCTGAAATTCAAGCTTTTTCGAAGCTCCCTCGTGCCTTTTCCCTCTCTCGTTCTGCTGTTGATCTAAGTTACCCTAGTGTGCACACGTGTGTGTGTATGTGTGTACTTTCACGTGTAGGAACCTGATATCGCACGCATATACACATACACACGTGTGGGATCATGCGACGTCGAGTTTGCAGGTGGCCTGTTGCTAAAGGTTCAACGTTTCCTTTGCGTGTACGTATAGATAGGTGGCCGGACGAAGACGCGCACCTGTTATGCAAGTGCCACTTACTAATTACGAGGTCATCCTACTGCTGTGTAAGATGATACAATAGTGATTCACCGTCCTGCTACTACGGTCGTCCTCTCTGTCGTTAATACTAGTAGTAGCTCCGTCTTTATTAGGCGCAACGGTATATCGATTGCTATAGGTATAATAAATAGTGTCTTTTGTACATTATTTTCAATGATTTTACGCGAACCGTATTTTTGCAGTAACTCCTTTATTAATAATATACCCCATGAGAAAGTGAAATTGACTTTTGGTGTATTTTGTTAAGATTGACACAGGATTGACGCTAATGTTTCTAGCTCTTGTCAGTCCCTTGGCTATTAACAAATTACCTCTTCTATATTGTATTAAAGAAATGGACTTCAGTTAGCATAACTGACACTGCGAACGACGGACAAAGAGACAGTACCAAACTGCACAAGACAACAGTGCTAGTGCGCGGGCGTGCAGTCTGTCTTACATGACAATGGGCTTTCGGCATCTTCGGACGTAGTCACGTTCCTGCGCGCAGGGTTCGCGTTGTTTAAGAGAGAGAGAGAGAGAGAGAGAGAGACACACACACAGACGAAGATGGCTAGTACTTAGCCGAACGAATAATTCGATTATATCCGTGTTCTGCAGTTGCGGTATGCGAACGGCGCCTCTCTCTCTCTCTCTCTCTCTTCGGCGAAGACTCGAAGACGTGTATACACGAGTCTAGAAGGTGAGCTAGGCAACTTCGTCATAATGAATTTACATGCTTGTTATTATGATCCGATTGTATTCTCGCGCGCGGCGCGGCTCTGCGAACATCATTAATATATCGGTGTATTCATTTCTTGGGAGCTCGTCGTTAAAATTGTATATTATATATTATTAATATGACACAGCTATATATCAAATCGTATATAAATGTTTGATGGCTATATACGGTGGGCTGTACAATGTTTCTGATATGTTAATTTTCTTTATATGCCGAATGGCAATTTAATTAACGTCTACATTCTGATATGTTGAAATTATTGAAAGCTGTATACATTATATGCAAGCAAACGAAAAAGCTAGACATTTTCGCATTTTAGTTGTCGACAGGTACTAATTACACGATTATTTGTAACTTAAAATTGAATTTACAAATATTGACCATACGTCGGGTATTGATTTTTCACGTCGCCCCCTCCCCCTCATCTTCTCTCCGCCACGAATTAATTTACGCTTGCCGTATAGTAAAATGTATAATCACAAAAGAATTAATTTCCCAACTCTCTTGAAGTGATAAATCACCCAGAACGTTGCATTTTCAAAAGTGAAAAATGACTTTTTTCAGACCACGTGTGTATATATAGCCAAACATTCAACGTAACTGCTTCGCTCCTTCTGTATACGTTAAATACACACATACATATATTCCTCGTCACGAAAAATCATTAAACAATATGTTCCACTCGTATTCGGCAGAAGGGATATACCGGCACACGAAAGGGCTGGTAATAATACATCAGGTGCCGTTATACCCGCATCCCATCTCACACACGCGCATACACATGCTAACTATTCTGCCCTTTGTATATAGGCGCCCTCGAACTCAGGACGCTCTTTATGCGCGGCTTAATCGCGAATCGTTGGCTAAACAGCGCTGTTCTCTCTCTCACTCCCTAGATATAGAATGATTTGTTTGCCCCGCTATTAACTTAAACTCCCGGTTCAAACAGAGACGCGGGTGCGCGCTATTTCACGTCTTTCCTCTTCCTCTCTCTCTCTCTCTCTTCCTCGGTTAAATTGCTTCGTCACGAAAGTAATCACCGGCATTTACTCGACGTGCCCGCTTAACTGGATCACAAAGGCGTTCGCGTTCCGAGCCACACGAAAGCTAGACGATCTCGCCTCCCCCTAAGGTAATTTCTTCTTCGGCCCCCGCCGCGTCAAACGCCTCGTCGTAAGTGACCATTCATCAAAGCCATCGCGACTGCGCGAGTACGGGCAGCCATTGTCAGGACATCTTTTTCCAACGCATTCGCGAGCGTCGGTGCACCGTGGCTTTCACTCTTTCCTCGGCTTTTTAACTGGCGGTTCCTGTCTTTATTTTCCCTATTCTGCCCCCTTCCCCTCTGACTTTCACTTGTATTGTTAAGGGACTTTTATCTCGTGCGCGGTTAGAATTTTACGATTTGTTTGTCTGCGGCTGTTTGTGTTTTTTTTTTTTTAAATCAAGCGTGCGGAAGATGCATTATTTATTCTTAGTTATTCCGAAGTCTGGTTTATCGTCGAGGCTAGCGTCCTTCTTGTCTGATAAATCTTAAAAGTCAAAATGATATAAAAGTTTATATTGCGCGGTAGAAGTGTATCTATTATATTGAGAGGGCCTGCGGCCGATAAACCATTCGTTGTGTAGGATTCAAATAATGAGTTTTCTCATCCAATAAGACAATATTGTATTGAAACAGGTGTAGCTCTTATAAATAATATAAATAAAAAGGCTCGTTGACCCGCTTCGGTGGGAGAAAGAAGGTCAGGACAATGCGTTATCGTTTCCTTTGTCAGTGGCGCCAATCGATTGATTTGATGGGAGCTGTAATTGCCGGCCAAATTAATTGTATACGATGGTTCAGCAACTATTCGGCCGCTTTTCACTATTACATAACCGAAACGTAACATCGTTACGTGTACGCATATCGTAGATGTAATATTACACAATTCATTAAATTTGTATTATTAATATATATAGAGATCGCAAAATGCGTAAGCAAGTTTTTATAATTTTATTTCTAATTAATTGGGCAATTAAGTTGAACGTTTATTAAAATAATTTGAAATTATTGTTATAGTATACCATAAAACAAGATTAACATCAAAATATACCGTAAAATTGTTGCTTGATGATATATGTTATTGTAAATATTTACAATATTTTATTTCTGTAGTATTTATTGACGATATATAAAATTGAGCTTATATATACTATAGTTTGACATATATTTCAATGATATTGATATTTCCATTTCGAGTTAACTATGACAATTCAGGACGACGGCATACATATTCACCATCGACTACGAAGAGATTAAAAAGAAATTCATTTCCAATAACCGAACTACCTCTCTCTCTTTGTTCCTCATTTTCTCCAGTTTCCTCCATAACTCGTCAGCCGCGCTCTTCTCCTTCTCCTCTTCCTCTTTTTCCTGTCATTCGCCATATCTCTCTCTCTCTCTCTCTCTCTCGGTCAGTTCGAACGCACTGCGATTTTTCCGGCTCCATAAGTGTTTTCAAGAGCGATTTTAGCGTCCATGCGCTGCTTCGCCGATGATTTACGCGATTAGGCGTCGACCGACCGCCAATAGAAACAGAGAGAAAGAGAGAGATAGAAAGAGGAAACGGAGCGCAGCAATAGAGCGAGAGAGAGAGAAAGAGAGAAAGAGAGAGAGAGAGAGAGAGAGAGAGAGAGAGGAGATAGAGAGAAACGGAAATAGACGGAAGAGTACGCGAGGGGGTATATATATGCCGGTCGTTGATCGCGGGCTTTTATAACGGGTCTCCTCCTCCGTGGGGCCCGACAATGCAGCTGCCCGGCCATTGTTTTCCATCGATGACGATAGTCATGCTGTTACCACTTTGCTCTCTTCCCTGCTCGCACTGTGCGCTGCCGCGATGAAAAATGCGCGCCGTTCGCCCCATATCGAGTTCTCTCTTGATTGCGGCCTGCGCTCGGCCAGCCGAGTTTTATATAAAACTTCTATCCCTTTTCTCTCTCTCTCTCTCTCTCTCTCGCGATCGGTTCATCTCTATCCTTTTATTACTGCGATGCTCGCTTGCTCTAGCCGCACGCGCGCGAATCGATCGAAAGTTTTTTGAATTACCGACTCGCGCGGATGGAGTACGCGCCTATTTTTAGGGCGGAAGGTATATATAAGTGTGGATTCGACTGATAACAATGGAGGAATTGAAAATGATTACAGCGCGTGGATCTTGAGATAAAGGTATAATAGAGTTTACGGTATTGCGAATAGAATTCTTTTTTCCTATCAGCTTGGCAAATATAGGTCGAGCATATAGTGAATTTCATGTACACTTTTTTTGTATTTGTTTCAGAGATCTATGCTTAAAAGAGGAGATGCAGTTGTATGAGAAAAATCTACAGGCGAAAATCCATGTTTCTTTACGTAAAGCACGATTGATATGCATGACGTTGAAAATATATTGGTTTTGATATCAAGAGTAAACCTTTACTCTTAAACCTAAAGTGTATAATGCAGAAGATTTTGCTTTTTGACAAATATTTTATTTATCTCATAACGGACATTATTATTGTATTAAAGTATTTTTCACTTTACTTACGTTATATTCTATACTTTTTATAACTAAAACTTTAAATTATAATACAAATTTTTCAAAACCTTCGAACTCACTCATGCATATAAAAACGTAATACCGTAGATAAACCAAAGACGTACGTCGATTCACACGTATGGATTTTATCATCCACGAGTACAGAGCGCAAACATGTATTACACACACACGTGCGCGCACGTGCACATCACACAACGCGTATACAGCGCGCGGGGGGAGCTCTGCGTCGCGAAACTGGAACTGGGTCAGGAGTTCGTCAAACGTCATATCGGAGAGTGAACGACTAAGAGAGAGAGAGAGAGAGAGTGAGAGAGGAAGAGGGAGGAATCTTTTATTTACTGTGAATTTGGTCCCTGCGGTCGTGTATACGAGGTACAGAGAGAGCGAGCGTGGTAATTGAGCCGATGCGTCGCGCGCCTTGTTTCACCGGCGCTTTTTCGAGTGCACGCGTTTTTCGCGGGTACAGCATCCCCATCGATGATCGGCCGTGTTATCGGGGCTGCAGCGACCGTCCGATATATATATATATATATATATATGTGTGTGTGTGTGCAAGCAGCGGTCACGATTTTGTGCAAACAGGCGGCTGCATTCTATATGATTGGGTTGGTGGTGGTGTGTAGAATATGGTCGAAATTTTCTTTTATGGTATACGAGGTTTAGAAATAATGGAAAATGGGAGGATTGAATGTAGAATATTTTTAAGAGATAAGGTATTTTACAATTGCGGAAAATGTGGTAGTGTAGAATTAGTATAGACATAGTATAGATCTTTGGTATAACAACACGTTTATATAGTAATTTGTTGAGTTGTTAATAATAGTGTTTTAAATAAAGTTGATGTGCGTTATATAGAATTTATAATTTGCCAGATCAAATTACAAAATCGCAAGCTTGGATATGATGATATAAAGCTTGGATATGATGATATAAAACATTAATACCAATCACCGTCAGGTTAATAACAATGGAAGACAAATTTAAAACGTAGAGTAGACGAAATGGAATATTAATAACGCGATCGATCTCAATTATTTAATATTTAAAATACTACGGTTACTCTCGCTCGAGTTTTTTTCCTTTAGTTCTGCATTTTGCAGGGTGACCTGGCCGTGAGATAAATGAATGATGCTATATTTCGCTAAATAATTACATTAAAGTTAACTTTACTCTGAGATGGACCTTTTTTTAGTATATAGGTTGTTGAGTTCAGAATCTTAATATTTCAACAACGTCGATATTGAAGAAGATAATGTCATGTTGGCGCAGATTAAGCAATGTATATTTTTGTGTTTCATTGCTTTCTCTTCCCTTTACAACTTTTTTGCTGTGTTCAAAACTTAGTGATACACCGCTTAATGAAATTTATTCTTAATAATATATATGTAACATTATATTTATATCACAAATATGTAAAAGATAAAAATATAATATTAAATTTCTTCCGTCTCGTTC